>BMAW01015115.1:86802-104102 GCA_019974015.1 Nephila pilipes | reverse complement strand
TAAGCCATCTGGCACACTTCTTTGTTTGTTTTTGTAGAAGGAAGTTGTAATTCGTTTCGGGTCGATTTAATCGGCCAAATTTATAGATGTTTTTTTATTAAATATTTTAAAATTTAACTGCGTATGGATTTAGTGAGTGTCAGTGTCCGTTACTGGAACCATTAGTAATAGATAGTTAGCTAATTGCTATATTTTTCTTCAGATATTACTTATATCTACATTTATAACTATATGACATTGTATAAATAATTATTAACACGTGATTGCTTGCAATTGCTTTTAGAAAATGATGTCAACAAAAATACGTGGGATTAAAATAAAGGATACATGGTGTTAGGAACAAAAGATTGGCATTATAATACATTTTGATTATAATAATAATAATGGTGCATTAAGTATATTTACATTGTTGAAATATGTTTAATATTTTATCGTCCACTTTTATTTTAATATCCTAATAGATAATTATTGTCTGCTTTAATAATTTATCGTTTGCTCTTATTTTACCATTTAATTTAACAATTGATTGTTATGGCAGACTCGCCTGTTTATATGCTTTTTGTTAACATTCATCAATGGTTTTGTACTTTAGAATGTATTGCCTATGAAAATAAAAATATGTTAGGAATTTGAAGGAAATATTTCTGTTCATGATAGTAATTGCTTCTGTGGAGCGCTTAGAAGTACATATACTTTACGATAATTAGTATTTATTTTGGTGAAACAGTGATATAGATTAGGAAATTGTCTACCCAATATATAAATACACGAAACGTTCGTCGTCGAATGAGTTCGCTACCATATGGGAAGATCTTTTCTAACTTTTATCAATATTTAAAAAATTTATATATTACATTTTAAAATGAAGTTAACAAAGCTAATGTCTGTTTTTCAAAAACACTTTTGAATTTTTTTTTGTGTGCATTCATCAAGTATGAAGGTAATTCAGAAAATAAATTTCTGAATATAATAATTCCCGGATCTAGTAAATAAAAAAATGTATCTCAAGAGAAAAAGTTTGAATAATTATAAGTAGAGATAGATGATAGATTGATAAGTAGAGATCTTACGGTAAAGATATTGTAACGGTTTTTCATGTGCATTCCTCTTTAATTAACCTTTGGGACTACTTTATTACGTTACTTGAATTAAAAACTTTGCTTGTGAAAGAATCGTATCTTATGAAAATTAATATAAAGATATTATAATTATAGTAAATATTGTACAGATATTGAAGGTATTAGGGAGATAAAGATATTAGAAAGATTGATGAATACTATATAATACGAAGCCTTCTACTCTGATTAATTAATGATTGTCTTAAACTAAAATTTTTGAGATTAATTAGGCCGAAGTGAATAATGCAGTGTTGAGAAGAAGCTTCAATTATAGACGAGAATACAATAGTAACTTACTCAAGTAATAAAATCACCATTTGGTACATTCATTTAATTTATTGAAAAAACGGGATTAAAGTTAATAGTTACAAAATTTTACATACCTGGAGAAAGACAAGTGGTGCTCCAAACTCAGATATTTGACGAACAGTTTCTTTTTGTTTATTGGGTATAATGTGTATCTCTCTCTCTCTGAATCGAGTTCATGTGAGTGAATGCGTTCCTGTGAATGTGCTGATTCTTGGCGAACTTCTTATTCAAGCACGTTACTAGAAGGCATTCAGAGCCCCCAGAAAGAAAAAAAAAAGGCACCCTCTCTTCCCCAAAGCTTCGATTGCATTTTCAAGCATTAAGTGTTCAATGATCCCTACATTCATTTTATTTGCAAATTCAAATAATCCATAAGGGACCATCTTAAATTAAAACAAACTGCTTCATTTTGAATTTGGTTTGGTTTTATTGATGCAATACGAGAAGCAATACGAGGGCAATCGGCGATTGATCTCGTAGATTTGACCTCGGTCAAGTGACGAGGACGATACCTGAGTTGGGACTCCTTTTAACTTCCACATAACACCAACGGGATGACTATGAGCCTCTACAGATTTAACGTGCATCGGCTCCAGCTATATGACGGGTCTTTAGAGGTATTTTGGCTCGAACCCACGACTCGAGGAAACACGCAGGCCGCGAGTCCGCGACCATGACGACTAGGCTACCAAGGCCATTTCATGATCTTGGGATCGTGTATCATGCACGGGTGCAAGTAAGTGTGAGGTTTTAATCTAGATGTGTATAATTGTTAACACTAGAAGTATATTTGAACCGAATCCAGTTTATCAAACCTAGTATTTACAACTTTTAAGATAAATATAATTCTCAATTAAAAATTTAGTATGCATGAGATTAATTAAGCCCTCCACGTTAGTATTTTATTTTGGTAGTGCTTATTGTAATCTGAATAAACCGATTAAACACTTTTGGAACATATCCTTATAGAGAGATAATGTTGCGTATTTCTATTAATCTGCTCACGTTTGTCATTTCAATTTCAAGGTTTAACTTAAGTCCATATACAAACGAAGTAATTAAAATAGGTACACAAATGCAATTCAAGATCGTAATCAGTTATTTTTCATAGACTTGTTAATTGTGTCTGTAAAAAAGGGGTGTGCTCTCTTATCTCTCTCTAGTTCACTATCCCTCCACGTGAGTACTAATAACTTCTATTAATAAACATCAAAGATTACTCTTACCGGGATACTGTGCAAAAAATTCCACATTGGAGAAACATCGACCAGATAGCGTCAGATCCTAGTCCTATAGGACGTCAGATCATAGTCCCGATAGAACACATAGGACATGCAAGTAATCCCGCGCACTATTAATAGCATTAACCGATATTTCAGCAGTGGTTGTCTACGAGAAATCACGCCGGCGGAAGACCGGTATATTGCCCTACTAGGCCAGAAGGAACCGGTGGCAGACAACGGAAGAATTCTATAGACTCACGGCTCAGTGATTGGACGACCAATATCACGTTTTACCGTGACCAGGAAGATGCACATTGGTCATCTGCACAATGACCTGTAAGATGTGTACTTTTACTGTCTGCTCATTGGAAAAAGCGTTTTATGAGGTGCCGGAAACACCAAAATCGCATAGATAATCAATGGGGTTGAGTATTCTTTACGGATGAAAGGAGGTTTCATTTCAGTAGCGACTCTGGACGTATACATATCTGGAGAGAGTGGGGAAACTGCAATAACCTCTCCAACAGCATCGAAAGACACTAGTTTGGAGGTCGTAGTGTTCTCGTTGCTTGGTTGCCGTACCGACCTTCTCATCTTCGAAATAGGTTCAATCACCTGGTCCCGCTATTTTAAAGAGATTCTTTTTCCGTATGTGCATCTTTTCAGAGGCGTTGCGGAACTACAATGTGACAGCTCATCGCACAGTAGCTGTTAAAGAGATGTTGGACAGTGAGGATAGTGAATGGATGGATTGTCCGGCAAGATCATCATATAAATCCCATCGAGCATGTATGGGATTTTCTAAGGAGAAGCTTGGCAGCATTTAACTTACCGCCAGTAACGATTCAGGAGTTCCGATTGGTGGAACTAGACGAATGGGCTGCAATGCCTAAGCAATTCATTGACAACCTCATACTCAGCATGGCCAGACGATGTGAAATCTGCATAACAGTCAAGGGTTATCATACCTCTTACTAAAGACTGGATGTTTCTGGCTGGACATCTGTCACATGGATGTTTCGGCCTTCAGTCGCTTTGTGCTCCATGCTACTTTTTTCAATAAAGTTTTTTTTAATTTTTTTTAATTTCTTTTGCTTACATTACTCATGTTCTTTCGACTTGTGGATCGTATGGCATTATTTGTGTTGATTTAGAAAGGTTTTGCGCGACGTTATATTAAAAACTCCACCTCGTCCTTAATTTTTGCACACCAGTGTATATTAATTCTCGATAATCCAGCAAAATCTCTACATCAGCATGACCGCAGTTCCAAATCGGAAAAATTGCTGACAGCTTACAAGCTTAACATGATGGGTGAATGTGTTAAAACAGTTCAGCGGGAAAAGCTCTAAATTTTCAACAAAACTATTTATGAGATTATTTTTTTAAACATTTAATAATAAATATGATACATTTATTATTTATGCATTTAAAAGAACGGAAATTTCTGAATAAGCATATGTATTGAGTATATGCTATTATTACATATGCTATTTTCAAGGAAATAGCATATGTAAGCTATTTCCTTGAAAATATGACATGAATGTACATATAGTTAAAAATCTCTTTAATTTATCTCTATTCAAATGTTTTCTTTCATTCGAATGGAGCACATTTATAGGAGACACTCAAAAAATGTACCTGTGTTGCGCAAAAAATGCGTTGTAAAGACACATTGGTATTACCGTTGAGGTCTGTCATCTTTTACATGTATCTCACAGCTAATTTAACGTTAAAGTGTAGGTTAGGTTTGATTCTTTAGAAACTTGTTGGAGAGAGAATTGCCTGCTTAGGTGTCATCCATGTCAGTTGAGTGAAGTTCAAAATTACATGGTCTATCGCCAGTAACTCTTTCTTTGATTTTTAGTGCGACGTTAAAAAAATCACTTTAATGTAGGAGTGTTAACAAGTGAGATTTAGATAATTATTGATAATAAGCAACGATGAAAAAGAAAAAAAAAAAAGATTAGTTTTAAAGATAGTATTATATATTACTTTTGCTTCATATATCTTATGATCATGAAAATTTAATTTTTTAGTAATGAAAACCGTCAAAGAATAGGCATTGTAATTGTTGTAATTTTATTATGCTATTTACAGAAAATCGCATTTTTAATCATATACAGAGAGAAAAACAATTATGCCTTTAAAAATAAAAATAAGATTAATTCTCTAAATATGTTGTCAAAAACGAACATTTTATCATATAAGAGTGTCGTGTTTCAAAAATGTGAAATAATTTTCATAAAAGCAAACATATCCCTTGGCATTTCGAGTAATTAATTAAAAATAGAAAAACAATCTTATTGATAGCAAGATATTAAAATATTAAAATGAAATTTCATATAAATAAAATTAAATACTTTAATTAGGATATAAGACAATAATACTCTATTTCATAAGCTTTTAAATGAAAAATAGATCAAATGTTTTCGAAGTTCATGAAATCTACATATATTTTTTTTTACTAGATTGCTTCGGAGATTAGTTTGAAGAGCAATTTAAACGCATGAAAAATAATTTCCCCCCGCCAAAAATAATAAATGTACAAAAATCGTCCAGCTATTTATGACTTAACAAAAATAATTCATTTGCTCATATTTAATCCTCTTTTAAAGGCGATTTCAAAAGAAACTCACGCTTTAAAACCTTGTCTATTAAACTATAGTTTAACAGGGTAATAACTGACTCATTATGCATACAAAACCATAAAAAAAACATAAAATTAATTGAAATAATTTTTTCTTGTCAAAAGCTGTCAAATTTTTTTTTTTAAAGTGAAGCAAGAGCGACTTCCCCGCCTCTCCTCTGGTTACGTTAGCCTAGCGGTTACGGTTGCTGACACATAGCTGGCGCTGTTTTTCGTCTAATTGTGGGTTCGAGCTCTGATGACACAAAAAAAAAACGCTGTGTAGCGAGTTGATGCAGGTTAAATCTGGTCTAAGTCGCAAGTCCTCCTGTTGGCGTTGTGTGGTAATTCGGGGAGGGAGAAGTCAGTTTATATCTTGATTTAAAGCTCAAACAGGTTTGTACTTGTCTGTTGTTCAGAGTCGCCGTTTTTGGTAGCTTACCATCTGAGTTAGAAGAATTTCAGTAAAAAGTATTGATTACAATATAATTTTAGTAGATATTAGCTGAGATTTCTTGATTTTTAAGTTTATAAACTATAATTTATATCGCCCTCTATTGTAATTTCATAGTAACTTAAATGACATTTAGAGGAACAATGCGCAGTTCACTCAAAAAGTATAGACATACATCTACAGAATGAGTGTACTATATAGTATATGCATAAGTAGTTATTATACATCTAATGGGTAAGTATCATACTTATTCGAGATAGGAAAGCAGCCAGGCATTGGTTTTTACAGGATGAAATTGAGTGCTTGATATAATTTCCATCAGATGTAGATAGAAGTTGACTTCTAGTTATATTTGTTTTTCTGGATTTGTAGATTCTATTAATCAGTGATCTTGATTTTCGTAGGAAATATTTTCGAGGATTCCAATTAAAAAATGTAATGGTATATCTTATATCCGAACAAGATCTTTATTAAAGGTAGTTGGACACGTGCGAAAGGTCAAGCGACTTTTCTGTTTTTCATAAACTTTAAGTTGAATTCTTGACCTTATGAAGCCCAACTTCATGTGTATCAAAAGCACCTCCACACTAGATGAAACAATTTGCTGGTGTTGAGGTGAATGGTAGCAAATATTATGTCCATAGTTTTGGGCATAATCTTTACTTATGGTTTGTATGATTACTTTCATTCCACACAAAAATTTTGAAGTGAAGAGACACCAAAGAAATCTCTAACTATAACATCATATCCGAGATCTTGTAACTATTTATTATGCGAGTAAATAGCGACTAGTGTTTAAAAATATGCCATATTTTCATGGCAAATGTAGGTGCAATAAACACTGTATCCTACTGTAAAGAGCATATATAAAATATTTAAATTAACTACAATAAATTATTGTAAATAGCACTCTCTAGGTATTATCCTGTCGTTTAAACACAAACTACATCAACATGAGAGATCTATTGAAATTAAAAACCCTGCTTAGTGTTATTGTTAAATCGTAGGAAAATCAGCATATCTTGTATAGTAGGCTAAGCTTTACATTCCCTTTATACACTAGTATTCAAAACGCAATCAACGTTTTAGATTCTACCGTAATTCCAAAAAAAATCAACTGGGTGACTGAAATTCACACTACAGAGGTACAATGTAGCATAATGATTAGATAAATATGATGATTAATAATAGTTAAAGATTGATGAAAGCCTAGTATTGAAAAAAGAATTTTTCGCCTACATTATGTAACAAGGCAGAAAAAGACGTTATTGACAGAATAATAGTAGTAAAAAGCAATGTTTGGCCATGAAGAAGAACAACAAACCAAAGTCCCTTAGCAAGGGACTTTGGTTTGTTGAATAGTTTCCCCTAACTGCAATGGTTGAGTGACACTCTCTGTTCATACTCAATACCAAATAATCCAGCAGTTCTTAAGGTAATATAACCACACTTCTAGGAGCGTCTGTTTTAGGTGTCTGGTCTTCTTCGGAGGATTCGAGTTTGCTGCCACCCCTCTTCCACATCCAAGACATACCACACATGTTCAATGGGAATTAAATCAGGAAAACATGCTGGCCAAAACCATTATGCATATATCCCCACTTTTTATAAGCTCCTTAACAGCAGAGGTTTTGTGTGTCCGTGAATTGTTGTCCATAAAAGTAATGTCTGAACCAATGACATCTCGGAACAGATACACGTGTGGGAGGATAATATTTTTCAGTTGGCAATCTCCGGACAGTAAGCCGCTGTAAAAAATATGGAGCTCAGTTTGTCTATTCAACGTAATGCCTACCCACAGAAACACTGCTGCGCCACACTGAGGTCTTTTCCCTGATGTTAGTGAGATGAAACATCCCCCTACCTCCTTTCATATTAATAGGAGCTGAGGATCCTTACTCAGGCCGAAACGACTCTCATCAGGAAGCAGAACATGACTCCACTGATACGATGTCCAGTTCTCTTGATGTTTTGTGTTCTTGACACTATTATAAATGGTGTCATTGATGGACTGCTGTTAATGGTATACAGCGTTCAGGACGATGGGAAAATAGGCCACCTTTATGCCACAATAAACTGTGATACCTACAGCCTGGCAGTTTCTGAACAATGTTGCCCCTTGTCTTGGAGGGTCCATTTTACATGCGGAATGATATACATGTCATCACTGCCATTGTGTTTCTCGGCTGACCACCGCCAACCTTTTATGTAGCTGTACCTGTCATTTGGAAGGCTTACCAATCTCTTGAACCTACACTTTTGTATATTCCTGAGCAACACTTGTCAAACTACGTCCCGCTTCCAGCTTACCAACTTCTTTAGAATTACGTTTTTTTTTCCAATTTTTGAAAAATCTGAAGCATTTTTCGGAATATTTTTATACGCCAGCGAATCCACGAATGTGTAAAAATGTTCTTAAAGATAAGAGGGAAAATACAATTCCCCAGAAAACTTCCAGATGCGATTTATTGTATTCAAACAAATAAAACTGTTTATTTTTGAGGAGGAAAGTAGAAATTTTTTAGGATTAACATTACATTCATTAAATTCGAATGGTCGATGGAAAGAATCACTGATTACAATTACCTGTCCTTCTGCAAGCATACTTCTAAGATATGATAAGAAGAACATTTTATTACACTGTTAAAGCTAATGTTGTCAAGATTTGTAAAGAAAACTATTTATTTAAGTTTTTAAAATGATTGTGATTTCTTTTTGTCGTCATAAGCAACATAAGAGTTATTGGTAATAAGGGTTATTCGTAATTTTGAACCTTGGTCAATTAACGAACATGACACCCGAGATGGGAATTCTCTCCCCAAATCTCCACACCACTACAAGGGAAAAACATGGGACCTCGACCATATTTAACGTGCATCAACCCAGCTACACGGAAAAATTTAGTGTATCAGGTCTCGGACCCACGACTCGAGGAAACCAATGTTGGCACTGAGTCCGCGACCATGAACGCTTAGCTACGTTTGACACTTTATTTTTTACTACTCTGTTCGGTGGTAATGAAAAGTGGCATGAACATTAACTTCCCCAAGGAATCACAAAGTAAAAATTAATATTATTGCTGAACCTTGTCACAAGGAACGCATACAGTGATGAGCTTATAGTAACCAATTCAAATCATTCACAAATCCATTCATCATTAATTTATGCGAAGAATAATGGTAGTAATCTGACAAGTGATTAGGTGGAGAGGGGAGGAGTGTAACGTTTTCGTGGAGCCGGATAAGAAATTTGACTCGCATCATTTCCTGCTTGGGATTGGTGGTCCAATAGATAAACGTTGTCCATGAAAGGAATAGAGTAATAGCCAATAACGTTGGATCATTAATATACGTCATCGCTGGCACAGTAATGCAAGTTAAATGACAGGAAACTACAAAGGTTATTTAGTAATCTAGACTTGTGGTAATGAAAGCCCTATCTCTACTGTATAAATTCAGACGGAAACGGATAACTCATAAGCGCTATTCTGAAATATTATATCAGTTGTCATAATTTTGAAATTGTTGTCATGAATACTATATTTTTTTATAAACCTATTTAGTTTAAAAATAAAGTAATTCTCATTTTTCTAAAAATTAAGTCATCATTCTTTTTATTTTTTATATCCATGTATTCTGGGATATATATTATTCATTATGGGTAAGTTCCTGTTTTACCCCAGCCCTTAGGACAGTGAGTGATGGGAATGTATAATGACGAAAGACCCAAATACGTTTATGCTGCACCAAACAAGGTATAATTATGATATATACATTTGAGAAAAATGTAAAAAAGGTAATTTATTAACAAGAGGGGGGTTGAAAACAGGGAAGAATTGCTATATTATCCCAGGGGCCGCCTTAAGGACAAAAAACGAAATAGCGTTAAATCACACAAAAAAAAGTAGAATTGCTTGAAAGTTGGGTATAATAGAGCAGAAATAGGAGAGTTGGCAGTTCGGAGCGTATGTAGAGCTTTTTGGAGCCATTTTCTTTTCAGACACCAGTGCATGGGATAATTAGAATCCAGCCTTCCTCATGTAGTATTTTAAGGTAGTGTGTACATGGACAAACGTATATTCTTGAATTTTTTCCAACTACTAATTTTAAAAATCAAAGTAGTTTATTGAAATTTTGTATGAAATCATTATATACATCAACATTTATATAACATATTAATTCATACGAGTAAATCTCAAATAATTTTGGTCAAGTTGCAGGGTATGGCTGAACGTCAAATTCGGTCATTTTTCTATACCTAATGTGTGCAGTATTTTGGCATGGCATGGAAATTGACATGCTTGAAATTGGTATAAAATGTACCACAGTAAAATCCTATTAGAGCCTACGCCTTGGCGAAGGAAAATAAAATGGCGTTAAATCGCGCTAAAAGTCGGGTAGCATAAAATACCGCCCTCTTAACGATGGAAGTATTTATTGGCGATTAATCACCAAATAATAAAATTCCAGCTCTTCTGGTGAATTTGGGAGAAAAACAAAACAACTCTAAAATTTTTCGTTAGAACTCATCAATATGGTAAAAATTGAAAATCGAATTTTATCCCAGATTCACAGTTTTTTATCAAAAAAAAAAACAAACAAAAAAACAAAAAAAACCCAAGGTAATTAGTGTTGTTATAGCAAGCGTTATTTAAAATTCAATGCTTTTATATATAAAAAAAATTAACTATTAGAAGAATGAATTAAGAAGGCATGGAATAGTACATAATATGTGAAACAAAAACTTTGTTCTGATATAAAGCAGTTTCTATTTTTTTTATCAAGCAATTTTTTAATATCAAAACTATATTTAGACGAAAAGAATATTACTGTATTTTACAAAGCTATATTTTAGCTGTATTAATCCAGAAATACCTTTATCCTAAATCTGTCTTGATTAATTAATTTAAAATTTCCTCGAATCTCACTCTGCTGTTCATACCATCTCCATCTTGTAAGACTCAATTATACTAGCTTCTGAAGTATAAAAATGATGCCAACTCTTAACAACAAAAAGACGATTATGCAAACGATTACGAAACAAAAATCAAATTAGTATATAACAACTGACATTAAAGTAAACGATAAAATATTAAAGAATATTAAAACTCACGATAATATTCCGCTCAAATATAAAATTTTAAGCAAAAGATCAGTATATTGAATATATATCTTAAGGAAAATGTAACTATCGATGTTAAAGAATGAATTAAAACGTAACTAATTAATTTATATTAATGTATAAATTAATTAGAGACTTGCAGTCTCCACCCATATTAATGCATGCTTCAATGTATCTTATCGATGAAAGAGCAAACACTGGTGTGAAAAATGATGAATTCATGTTGTTGAACCAAAAAAGAACTCCAAATGTTGGACAGCAAATTCGTAAATGACGGAAAAGCAAATTACGCCATATATGATTTTTTGTCAAGTTTTGTGTTTGTTGTTTTAAAGGCTAACACTCTAGAGATGCTTAAGAAATGATCTTTGGTGTGATTATTGCATTTGAAACCTTTTTATTTGTTTTTTATGAGAACATTAGGAGATAACAAACAGTATTAGTAATATTGCGTCAGTGTGCGTTAATGAAATTTGAAAAAAAAAAAGAAAGTAATTGAAGAAGATACTGGATATGTGTTCACGTCAATAAAAATGTTTTACCAAGTATTTACTGGAATCTGCATTAGATTCATAAGTCTATAAAAATTAAAATTTTTGTAGATTTCATTTTTTTAGTCTGAAAACATATTTTTTGCTGAACGAAACAAATATGCTTTAAAAATTTAGTTCAAATGAAAGCAAATCGCAGCAAATCGGGTTTTTTTACTTAATTCTTGATTAATATTTGCATTTCAAAGAATTGCATTAGATCCTATTTTAGCCCCCGCCTTGGCGACCGAAAAAAATGTCAGGAACTCGCGCAATAGATGCCTCCGAAATATGTGTAGCAACCCTTGTAATTGTAATCCTATTAGAATCTACATTAATGAAATCTTTCTTTTCGAGTGATTTTGATTATTTGGCGCTGTTTTGTTTTCAGTTGCTAAGGCGTGGGCTTAAAAAGGATTTTACCAAAAGATTGAATTCAAAAAATAAAATAAACATTCAAAATTATATATGTAAATACCAGATAATTGAAATTGTAACGCAAAAAATTGTCATACAAAAATCTCTCTTTTTTTTCTTTTTAATTGTTTTTAAAGTTAGTTTAGAGTGCCTTCATTATGACAAAAAAATTTCAAATTACAATTTACGTATTCAAGAATTCCATATATTTTATTCCCATTTTGCCAATATTTAGATTATGTTTTCATGTTACAAAAAATTCTGTTTACATCTAATTCAATGAACTGAAGCTTAATACTTTACAAAATTATTTAAATAAAATTTTCTTTATTTTGTACATTAGCTTATAAAATGGGTATAAAAAATGTCGTTACATTGATGTAAAAATGCAGCCACTTGTAAATAAAACATCGCACTAAAGCGGTAGCGTGATCTATGAAAACCGTTTAACTGTTGCATTATTTGGTTCTTACAAAAGTAAAAAAATAATTTAATGTCACTGAAATCAATAATATCCACGTTTAAGAGAACTTTGACTAAAATGTCTCTATTTGATTGCGCATTTGTATGTTTAGCAGTTTAAAACCTAATAACATATATTAAGCTATATTTTAAGATAAATAAGACAAATAATTATGCACATTATACAACATCAATGATTTTGACTTTGGAAGCCCATGCTATCATATATTTTCGTAATATAAATATATTTTACTGTGTCAAGTTCTCGTCATGTGTAACCATTATACCTATAAGTCATCAGTTAAAAAGTTTCGTCTATGAAGCATTCCACACAAACAATATTTTCTTACATTTCTTTTTGATTAAAAATCATTTTCATGTCAATTTAGGAAGATGATATTTTTCAATATTTCTCAAAAAGCTCTGTCAGTTATTTTTTTAAGCCTGATGATATGATTTAAAAATACGTTTTAAAAATAAACAATTAGGTGTTTTCTCATAATAGTGTTTTTTTTTTTGAGCCTCCTCAAGTTCGATGAGGAGGCAAAGCTATAATAATCTCGAATGCTTAAGCGTCTCGAAAAAAGCAAACGAAGGAAAAGTAGTTTATAAAGTTAGTTATAAAATAAATGTAACCTAAAAAGTAAGTCATAAAATAAAAGTGACTTACAAAGAGTAAAGTAACCAAGTAAAGTGAAAGTATGTGATAAAATAATAGTTAATTTCAAAGTAAAATTAAGTTACAAAGTAAAAGGTCAAGCAAAAGTAATAAAATAAAAGTAAATTGCAAAGTAAAATTAAGCAATAAACAAGTAAAGTAAAACCAAATTATAAAATAAAAGTAAGCTGAAAATTAAATTATAAGATAAAAGGGAGTAAAATAGCAAATTATAAAATAAAAGTGAATAAAATAGCAAATAATAAAATAAAAAAAGTTAAATAGCAAATTATAAAATAAAATTTAGTAAAATAGCAAATTATAAAATAACAGTGAGTATAATAGCGAATTTAAAATTAAAAGTAAGACAAAAGATATATTATATGATAAAAGTAAATTACATGGTTAAATTTTAAAGTGAAATAGTAAAGTAAAAGTAAGTTCAAAATTAAAAGTAATTATGAAGTAAACAAGTAAACTAAAAGTAAATTATGAAATAAATAAAAGTAAAGCAAAAGTAAGTTATAAAGCAATAGTACATTATAAATTGAAAAAGTAAAGTAAAAGTCATTTATAAAATAAAAGTAAGTTAAAGAAGTATTATATGAAATAAAAGTAAGTTAAAAAAGTATAATATGAAATGAAAATAAATTAAAAAGATAGTTAAAAAATAAAAGTTCATTGCAAAATAAAAGTAAGTTTTAAAGTATAAAAAAATTACGCTTTAAAATCAAAGGTAATACCAACGTAAAATATGTTATAAGCAAGTAAATTAATCGGTAAAAAAATAAATGTAAACAAATAAAGTAAAAATAAAAGTAAACAAGTAAGGTAAAAGTAACTTATAAAGTAAAAGAGAGATAGAGACAGAGAGAAAATTAAAAAGCATAGTATAAAATAAGAGTTATGAAGTAAATAAGAGAATAATAAAAATAAGTTGGTAAGTAAAGTAAATTTTCTATTCCTGTAAATAGTATGGCAAAAAAATGAATGAATATCTATTGAAACTAACAAACCCTTGAATAAAGGAAGAAAAAATAATTGGGGACATTTTGCTATATGAGTATCAATATTAACTATAGTATTTTAACATCAGTATTATATGTTACTGGAATCAAAAATAAATCTATTTTTTCCCTTTATCTCATCACACATCACGAATTATTTTGAGCTATTCTAAGAATGCGTGCAATTTAGGATATTTATCGAAATTTAATTACTTTTAACACGAATTTTCATTCCACAATTGTAATAGTTGATAAAGCATTTTTAATTAAAATATTTTAGCATTAAGAATGCTAAAAAACGAACATTTTCAAACATCTGATTCGAATTTATTTCCTTTTTTTTATCAATTGAATACAACATAGTTCATTTGTGACAAATATTTCATCGTTAACTGAAATTGTGAAAAAAAAAGGTTATTTAAAACGAATTATTGTCTTGCCTGAATTTCGATCTTTTGAAGAATAGCTTATGAGAAAAAAAAAACCTTCAAATGTATATTAAAAGGAATAAGTAAAATTTATTCTTTAGAAATTCGTCGAATTTTTTTTGTCATATAAAGTAATAAAGCGGTGATGTTTAATTTAAATTAAAAACTATATATTATCATCACTGTTGTTAATAATAATATATTGCATATGACATGAAATGTTTCACTTAAAATTATTTTGAATATAGAGTTCCTAGAAAGTTGTTTCTTGCCAGCACGTATTGTTTTATGGATTTATACAAACACCAGAGAATTAGTATTAGAGGAATTTGTATTTTATTTTCTATTTTTCTATTCTTTTGTGATTTCAATGATGAATATTTGATAAGATAATGGTAAATATGTTTCAGGAATGCTAATTATTTATGTAAGTTTCAAATGGAAAATAAAGATTTTTATAATTTATTTGTTTTCTTTTATAAAATATAAAGAGGCAATTTACGCAATAATTTTTTCCTGTGAATTTTATGATAAGGAACGAAAATAGTATTCAAGAGCTTTGATATGATTACTAAATATTTTGCATATGGCAGAAGTATATTAAAAGACAAGGGCATGTGTTTAATGTAATTTTTGAAAAATAAGTTATAAAAACTGTAAGAAACATATATTCCTGAAATTCTGTTTGTTTAGGTAGAATATTACAAATGATATAAATTATTTCTAAAAATGCTAAAAAATGGTAGTTGTGTTCGAATATGCCTCAAATATTTCCAGTTGTAAAAACTGTTGATTAATTAATTGTTTATTAACATCGTACAATGACGTAACACGAGAATCATTGACGATAAATCTTGCAATCAAGAAGACGATGACTGAATTAGCATTTTAGGTCCCAATTCCTTCTTTGGTGAGGTGTAGAAGTTCGGAGAGGGAGGTGCCAGCTCAGGTGTTGTCCTTGTAACTATATCCTCGTATACTTCCTTTCAAATGTCCTTATAAACTTTTCCTGGACTCTACTCGACTCAAAGAATTAAACTTCTAATCATGCAAAACAAAGTTCATATACAAACTAAAGTGTAGTGAGAAAGAGGGAGAAGAAAACCGAAATGTAGGAGATGATAATATTAATAAGGTTACGGTAATAAGAAGAGTGTTAATATGGTGCGAGAGGAAGATTTCTAGAGTGTATAGTATGATTTAAGATTAGTGTTCATCGTTGTTGGAGCAATTGAAGGAGGTAATTGCATCGTATTCCGGTACACGCATTCTTTTATTAGATTTTACAAGTTGTTAGTACTCGAAGATATGGACGTAATTAGGGAGAACATATTCCTCATTCGAGGATTAATAAAAAGTAATTTGGATATAATCGATTATTTTAATTAATTTGTAGAACAAATTTAAAATGACTTTGGGGATGGGCAATAGGATAACAGAACAACTTGACCCAGATTCAGAATTTCGAGGTCCATCGCTAATAATCCTGTTGTAGCATTAAGCTCGACGTTAATAAAATTTCACATCAAAATGTTGAATACCTTTTCATGAAGACGTTATCATTGGTTTCATAGCTTCTCAAGACGCGGCTGTTGTTATTTTGATTTGGTAAGTTTGTATTTTGTTGAAAAGGAATAGAAGAAATAATATGCACTGATGATTCTTCTGGGTATTTTATTACTCTTCGATAACATATCATGAAGTTTATCAAATTGTTTATGTTTCGCATGAGAATAACAGAGTTTTCGGAAACATATAGCTGTCGACGTATATTGTAACTGGTTGCTGTATGACCTTCACTAATGGCTATAATGCCTGTTATTGCTTCTTAACCTATTCTAAATAGCTAATGAGCCAGGTCAGAATAACGAGCTCCAAAAACATTCAAGAAGTCAAAATCAAGAAGGGGACGCTTGATCAAGTCCTTTCTGAAAAGTCTCTGACAGTAAAGAAGACGTTCAGGAGAGGATAGTTGAAAGTTACAATTTTTACAAACAAGTAAGTTCTTATTCTCCTGGTTAAAATTGAGGCACATAAACGCACACTTCGAAATCAAATTTTGCAGTGTCTTGGGCCCAATCACTTACTCTCACAAACAATGGAACCACCAGGCTACTTGCCTAAATAACCGTCATGTGGGAGGGAAGAAGGGCAATAAAAGTTAATATTAGACTAAATTATTGAGCCAGTCATTAGAAAGTTAAAGTCATTGAAGTTTTCTACTTAGCACTTCGTTATCACATATGCCAATTTGAGAGGGAATCTACTGAAAATGAATATCATGGCAGAATTAAAATTTTTATAGTAGTGTCAGTTTAGATATCAATGCTATATCATTAATCCTGAACTAGTTCCTCAAGAGTTAGATTGAACTACGACTGTAGGTCAAAATTCAAATATTCGTATCTTGATAGGTGGTGTAGGTGTTTACAATTTTAGGACCCTTTTCAATTGCAATTAGTTCCGATCAAAAAATAGAGCAGTTGTTAGGGTTCCTGATATTAACGCTTGAGGTGGTGGTAGGTGTGTTTTTACACAGATACAACTACCACTTAGGTTCTGCTAAATTTTACTGTTATCAGTAAAAATTGGATAACTTTCAAAGGAACACTGCTAAGTGCTTCCAAAACAATTTGATATAGATAATCTGATATATCAAGTTTCGTGTTGCTTTCTTGTTTCGTGATCTATATTAAAAAAAAATTCCAGGTGATCCTTCCTAACATTTGATGCAATATTCCAGTGAATGATATGTACACTGGTATCAATGAAGTCTATTTGGTTAGCCAGTGAAAAGGGACCATTTCTTGTTAATATTTGATTGGTTGCACAATTTTGAACAATTGAAGAGGTATGGTTAATGTATTTCATAACTGCATAGTTTATTAAAAAAATAATAATATAATAATAACAAAGTAATATAATAATAACAAAGTAATATAAT
>BMAW01015115.1:42462-85499 GCA_019974015.1 Nephila pilipes | reverse complement strand
CCCAACCAAGTTTGTTTAAGTAAATTATACATTCCCATGCATAAATCTTTCATGATTATGACTTCTTTTAACTCTTCATCCGTGTTGACAGCAGACAAAAATTAACATTGATAATGAGTATAATAAAAGGAATGTCTATTTATTCAAATACAAAAAACACGAAAGCTTTAAAAGCATATGGTACAATCGAATATGAGTTTTGTGTTAGGAAAACTGCACAATGTTTGAAAATAGAAAAGTGCAAAGAAGTTCTGTTGAATTAACTAAGCACAACATTTTTTTTTATTATTGGCAATATCATTCAAATTAAATAATTGTATATTTTGTCATCTTATAGGGGAGACCGTTGGCAAATAAATAGTTAAAATAGAAATCGAATTATAATTTTTGAGATGCATGAAAATGTGGTTTTAAACATTGCAGTGGCCTTACATGTTATGCGATGTTCGTTTTCCCCCCGAAACCGGCTATTGATAGATCACGTGACAGAAACATCAAGTCATATGCATGAACTTTCTTATTTACAATAAATAGTTAAATGTTCGTTTTCAAAATAAATGTGCCACTTTCAGTAATGTGCTCTTATTCAAACCAAAAATCTGAAGGTAATTACATCAAGTATTAAAAAGTCAATTGTGGATCTCACAGATACAAGTAGTCCCTTAGTTTGAATTCTATGACGTGATACAGTACTAAGAATACCCTGAAACCTCAAATAAAACATAATACAATGCAGTTCAGCTCCCCTACCCCCAAGTAATAAGCCTTTCATGGTGGGGGGTCTTCCATTTCAACTTATAACTCAAAATTAATTTCAAATTTCATTGATTATTTTCAAAGTGAAAATACCATTTATGTGGTGTACGGGATTTCGAATATAAAATTTTTTCTCAAAAAAATAATCAGTATAAAAAATTTTAAATTTTAAATTTCAGTACACAGTAATCCTTATTGGGGAATACAACCCTCAATAAAGATTACAACCCACATACCTGGTCGCCACGCTACTACACTAATCATTAATGGACATTTTTTCTTTTTCATAATGTTTCTTTTGAAATTAAAATATTTTAAAAGGTCTTTCAAGGAGTAAGTAAATGTTTGAAACAATTAGTGCTCATAGCTGAAATGAAACATAGTTTTTGAAAGTAGTTTATTTTATTAAGAAAAAAAATATTTTGTTGAAAATGAAACTTTTCATCTTGGGGAAACAACAATACTGTATTTTTCAATTATTATAAATATTAAATGTATCATTTATATTTTATTATTGATATTTATCTTTACTTGAGTCAATTGCATCTGTTACGTACTAGTAGAATAAGCAGTGGAAAATAAGAGCTTAATATACTTTTTTAAATCAGCTAGTTATTCCTTAAGAAAAGCTAATTAATCTCTGTAGCATAACAGCTTAGAACATGTTTGAAAAAGAAAGATTTTGAGTTTATTCACCTACAGAAGATGGATTGAGAAAATAATATTGAGCTTCTCGCTTTAAATATTTGACTCAGTGTAAAAGTATGTAACTTTTGTGGTGAATGCAAATAATTACTTTTGCACTCTATAACAATATGTATTACGAAAGAGAAAAAAAATAATAATTTGGCACTTGCGTAAAATCCCGTCGAGCATTTTCATCAAAGAGGGAAATTTTGCCGAATGATGCAATATTCCACCAATAACGGAAGATGAAATCAAGAGCCTGGTTCATTCTTTAGCCATTATCTTACGGAAAAGTTATATAAATAATTATAGTACATTGCTAATTCTCTGTTATCCTACCTCACATTTTGGAGATAAATGATAAAGTTTGGGACCTGCTTACTATAGAAATAATGATGTAGAGTATTTTCAAAGTCATGGAATTCCTATGTGAAAGGCAGTTTGCAGTAGGAAGAAGAAATATTTCATTTTTTAAAAAATTCTGATAGAATGGTCTGTTCCTAGAAATAACAGAACGTATTGAAGAATAATCCACCATTTTACGAACTCTTGGAAAGCTTACAGAACTGAAGAATTAAAAGCTGCGAAATTCCAACAGTTCAAAGTTAATCACTGTTATAACTTTGTGGATGCAAAAACTTCTGTGCATGAACAGAAAATTCAAAAGCCATTTGGTTTAGCCAAATGGTGAAATAAAAAATCAGAAAAACTCCCGCCAACTCTTTCATTCATATATACATTAATGAAGTTATTTGTCTTCAAGTTCACTATGAAGAGGATTTGTGGTGACTACACTTAACAAATTCGTTAGTGGCCCTTCTTATATCCAGATAAAAACCTTATTAAAGACTACTGGACTTGTGTGAAAGAGCTACCATTCCATTTCTATTTCTCATGATTTTTAACCTTTTAGAGTCAGTTTTTCCTGGAAAACAAGAACACCCCTTCATCAAATGTCCAGTTTTGCAACTGTCCTTTCCCGGTTGGGTATTCACTGACTAATAACTAAGTTTATTATATTCATCTATTTAAATGAAATAAAATATTATGTCCTGTGGTTTTTAAGAGGCGTGGCTATTTCATTCCGTACACAATTTCCAAAAAAGGAGAGACTTGAGATATCTACAAAATATTCGATTAGAACGTCACGTCCGAGACCTTTATAATACTTTTCTACCGTGCGACTAGAACACAAAAATGACATATTTGCATAGCAAGTCAAAGTTAATAATTATGTAATTAACATAAATAAATATATGGAATAAATGAATTTTCAAAAATATGAAATAAAAAATATAATTACTATTTTCCACGTGTTTCAGTGTTATATAACTACTGCTATTTAATCAACAATTATATGTTGTTAAAATAAAGTATACCGTGTACGCTAAATTTTGCGATTTTTTGGTTTGATAATGATTTTATTTTGGCTAACCTTTTTGCAAACTAGCAAGATACTAATTTATTTGGTATTATTTGTATGATAATTTGATGAACTGTTTTAAAAGTTAGCCAAAATATCCAACCTGCACCTTATGAAATTATTCCACGAATAATTTTATAAGGTGCAGGTTGCTCTTCCATTTTCAATCATTAATAAGATTTGCTTGTAATTAAACTATTGGGATAGACATTGGCAAAAAGGATTCATTTGGGCGAAAAAATAATTTATAATAAAATAATTAAATAGAATATATAAATTTATTTAAAAAATAATTAAATAGAATTAAACATTTTCTTAAATTAAGAATTAAACAACGGAAGGAAACTTAAGTATTAATTATTACCTTTCATGTGTCGCACAGGTCATACAGTGAGAAAATTCATGATCTTTTTACTGGGACATCTTAATTGATAAGAACAAAAATGAATGAATAAATAAAAATGTAAAATTTTTAACTTCAAAACATTAAATCTTCAATAATTAAAGCTCTTTCATTAAAGTTCATCTTCACAAACATTTTTTCATTCCTCCTAAAGCAATGTATATAAACAATAAAGACATTCAATATCACAGAAAAATAAAGGCTAATGAAACATAATTGTGTTCAAATTAAACCGTGCCAAAAACTAGACAAGGAAATTAATTCATCTTGAAAACACAACCAATACGTATTGTATTCTTAAGAAAATGACATTTTGCTCACAACAGGAGGAAAAAAAATATTATTTAATTTGCTAGATCAATCGTTGCTGTTTTTCAAAAACTTTAAAATGATTAACCTGAAAATAAAAATTGCTATTATTTTAAATTGAAAATTTTTTGTAAATAAAAAAAAGTGAAAACACGAAAAGTGATTAATTAAATGCGTCACAGATTATTTTGGAAAAATATTGAAAGATAAAACTAAGTATTTTTAAATTATTAAATAATGTAAGCAAGTTTTTTTCAAAATGCAGTTTTTATTTCGCATCTTCAAAAAACTTCATCAAAATATTTAACCATTTAAAACTCACTTTGGAATGTTTTTTTTTATCTCATGAAAAAAATTAAAGCATTTAAAACATTTTACGCATTAAATTGCAAAAAATTATATTTGAACGAAAAACTTGAACACTAAAAAAATAATTTTATTTTTTAATTTCTTTACTTCGTATGAGAGCTCTCTGTTTTTCAAACCATTTAAAATAGTTTTCTAGTTCTAATGCTTTCATTTAAGTTCCCTTTTAAAATATTTTTATAACACAGAATTTCTTAAGAGATGTTCCTTTAAGCATTTTAATATAGATAGAAAAACGGCACATTCTTTTAATTCTACAATGCACATTTTAAAGAGCGTAATACCAAAAATTTTAAGATTTCTTGCAGTAAAAAGTTTTAATTACGCTCTCTTTTAAATTCTTAAATGTTTGTATCATATTACATCGCTGGCAACTCATTTTATATATTATTCCGTCTTTAGCGACTTGAATTTTTACATAGTTTGAGGAACTATGGTAAATAAAGACAAAAGGAGGGAAAAAAAGACAGGAAAATTAATTTGAAGAGCTTCATATTACATATTGAAATGCTCCAATATTTAAATAATAAATGTATAATGCAAATTATGTCGCATATATTAAAATATACACTCTAAGAAGTTTGTATTTTGTTATGTTTATATTTCTGTTTAAAAGGTTATTTTGTCTTCAAATATTACTCAGAATACCGCTCTAATCTTTTTTTGAATTTCCAACTTCTTTCAAAACCCTGTGGTATTGTCTCTTATCTATGGGTAGACGAGATTTGATTGCATTATATACCTCCAGGCAACAGTTTATTGGCTCCTAGAATTTTTAGACGGGGCAACAAATAAAAAGTTTAGAAATATCTTCATTAAAATGACTTTTCTCCTTACCATTTTTTCAACAGAATTATCAATCTTAAACATTTTCTTTCGCAGCGGAAAATTGGAATTATTTTTCTATTCTTTAAACAGGAAGGAATTCAGATCTGTAAATAGCCACTGGATAATTTTTACCCTTTCTCAAATAAGTAAATTACGTGTAACTGAATACATAATTTCTACTAAATTCTAACAACTTCTCGGAAACTAATATATATATATATACGAGGCATGTTTTTTAAGTAAGTACCGTTTTGCGATTCCGCCGCCGCAGCACTCCGGTCGGCGTTCCGCGCATGCTCGCTGGTTATCTACATCTCTTGTCTACGCACTGACGCCATTACAGTCTGATTCTTCATTGTATACGTTGTTTACTGAATGTTTAAGATGCTTCCGACAATCGTGAGTCCCGCTGATTGTGAAGTACGGGCTGTTATACGATTTCTTAGTGCTAAAGGCGTAAAACCGATCGATATTTATCGTGAGATCTGTGAAGTTTACGGAGAAAACATTATGAGTGATGGAATGGTAAGGAAATGGGTGAGAGCATTTAAAGATGGCTGCACAAATGTGTATGATGAAGAACGGAGTGGGCGTCCTTCGGTCGTTAATGAAGATTTGGTGCAGAAAGTGGACGAAAAGGTGAGAGAAAACAGACGCTTTACAATTTCATCATTGTCCGACTGCTTTCCTTAATGTTCTCGTAGTGTTTTGTATCGCATTGTGATCGATAACTTGAATTACCGGAAATTGTGTTCACGTTGGGTTCCAAAAATGTTGACGGATTTGCACAAAACCCAACGTTTAGGCAGTGCATTGACTTTCCTTGAGCGGTACCGCAATGAAGGTGAAGATTTTGTAGACCAAATTGTTACTGGTGACGAAACATGGGTGGCCTACGTCACACCAGAATCGAAACAACAATCCATGGAATGGCGACATTCATCATCACCCAAAAGAGTGAAGTTTAAGCAAACAATTTCTGCCCGGAAAATCATGTGCACAGTTTTTTGGGACAGAAAAGGAGCATTGCTAATGGAGTTTCTGCCTCGTAATGAGACAATCAATGCAGCGTCTTATCGTGAGACATTGAACAATCTGCGTCGTGCAATCCAGAACAAAAGACGTGGCAAGTTGAGTAAGGATATCGTTTTGCTGCATGACAATGCCCGTCCACATGTGGCTAATCGGACCAAAGATCTCATCAAATCTTTTAAATGGGAAACTCTAGATCATCCTCCATACAGCCCTGATCTGGCGCCCAGCGACTACCATTTGTTCCTGCACTTGAATAAACACCTGGGCGGTCAGCGTCTTCAAGACGATAACGAAGTCAAAACATTTGTGATACAGTGGTTAACAAGTCAGGCGGCAGAATTTTATGAGGAGGGTATTCAAAAACTGGTGCCACGTTATGACAAGTGCCTCAATATTCACGGAAATTATGTAGAAAAGTAGATTAAGGTACAGGCTTTCATGTAAAAATAAAATT
The DNA here is from genome assembly GCA_019974015.1 of Nephila pilipes. NCBI lineage: Eukaryota > Metazoa > Arthropoda > Arachnida > Araneae > Nephilidae > Nephila > Nephila pilipes. Next base: position 79,238 of record BMAW01015115.1, on the reverse strand, counting down.
ATTGCGATATCTTTGCACGTCTTTTTTTAATTTCAAAACGGTACTTACTTAAAAAACATGCCTCGTATATATATATATATATATATATATATATATATAACTCTATTAATCCTAACCAATATGGCTTCCCTAAAAAAAGTTACACTCTTCATGTACTGCTAAAACTTACTGAAATTATTTCATCTGGATTTCAAAATAAGTAGTCTACAGGAGTCGTCTTTCTAGATATATCAAAAGCTTTTTATAGTTTATGTGGAGGGTCTCACCTATAAACTCATTATCAAGACCATTTCCTCCCTCTCTCATTCATATACTTTATTCTTACTATACCTATAGAATCTTCCAAGTAATATGATTCAGGACTTTCTCTCCACTCTCAGTCCTAATAGCACTAAAGAGCATTGAAAAGTCTCTCTCTCTCTCTTCAGGCTCCAATTCCTCCCGTTGAAGTAGTGTGGAGTTTTAAGAGAGAGGTCCCAGAACCGGTGTCGCCATCGTCACAAGACCAATATTCAAAATAACAAGGTTAGTTGTCCTGAACACTTGTGTTGCTTTTAATGGCAATATTAATAAACGATTAATAAAATCCACGCCATTCCAACGCAAGGTATTTGAGTTCTATTAGATTTGATGCTCTTCAGCCTAGATACGTAATGTATTTTTAGTGGTAGCAACCAGCTGTTCATAACCAGCGTTTCTTCCAACGAATGAAATCCTGATGCCCTTTTAGATGAGTTGCGCATTGTTATTGATGCACGTTTAATACGTAAAGGCTAAAAGTCTTCTCGTAAATCTTCTTGTATGTGGAAGTAAGAAAAGTGGGATGTCAACTCAAGTGCCTCCCTCTACATTTGACTGAGGCACAAAATTCCGAGGTCGGTAGCCAATTGATATCTTGATGCTTCTGAAAATGATGTCAATAAAACAATTGATCAATCAGTTAGGGGCATCAGTAATCGAACCCATGACTAATGAAACATCGATGGTCACGAATTAACCCTCATAATACTAAGTCATGTTAGAATTTGCAAAAAAAAAAGTTAGAGTGCAATAAATGTCGCCATACTGAAAAAGAACAGACATTATGGACTTCATTTTTTTAAAGTTTTGGCCGGAGCCATTAAAACAAAGCACTTTGATAAAAAAAATTTTTAATTATGACGCATATATTAATTTAAAATTATTCTTAGTTAAAATTCATAATTAACTAAATTAATTTAAAAATAATTTATCATCACAAGAGAAAGTAAATATCCCTAGACAAAATAAAAAATTACGAGAAAATGTATTTCCCAAAAGGAATTCTAGAATTTTTTCCGTTCAAAACCGTGTTTTTTTTTTTTAATTATTCCCGCAATTTCTCTTTTTCTAAAATTTGCACATGAAGATAAGCAACGATTGCGAATAAATATATCGAAAAACATCAGAATACATCTCCGACACGAGAGTGAAAGCTGTCACGTAATCCTTACTCGGAAAAGAGCCAGTTGAAAAGAAAATAACATATGAAACCCCTTTTAGAGCTTTTTCCAACGACCCACCTATCGTCGTTTCAATAAAATCCCGTTTTATTATTTCTGTCAATGCTTTATAGGTAGGATAATAAAAAACCCTTTTCTCCTTTATTTTCACTACCCTTGCATTGAACGAGAGGACAGGGCTTGGTCTCCTTTATTACAACTCACAACGTCTATAAAATTTGATTTGAATAGAAGTAAATCTGCATTTTCGATGGCTGTGATACACGAATGACGATTTAGGAACCTTTTCTCTGTTTACCCGACTTATTTATGAAGGAGGGATACTAAAGAGTTATATTTCAGAGTGAAAGTTGACTTTAAAAGGAAGGATGTAAGAGACTTCGAAATCAATTTTTCTACCGGAACATAAGAAGAGAAATTTTGTGCGTGATGTTAAGAGTTTCGCCATTTTTATTTGGAATGGTAATTCTCCTTTGAGAAGAATTTGTTTTGAGAAATGTAATGAACTACAGTTGAATAGCTTAAATTAATTATGGAATTCGAATAAATTTATAAGTTTCCACTGGGAAAGGCAATTTAATTTCAAGTATTTAACAAAAGATCCTGTTTGTAAACTTAGCATACAAACACGAAACAGGAATTCTGAAGCAAAACCTATTTTTAGGTTATCAAAGCATAATTTACAAATTATCATATGCAAATTTTCTTCTCATTTCAGTGCAATTTAAAAAAAAAAAAAGATTTTGAATCTTGGTTTCACTAATGACCCTGAGGGAAAAGGGGCTGTTACACGTTAAAGCTATTGAGGCTCAAGTCCACCTATGGCGTGACATGGAAGTTTGAAGATGGAGGCAACAGCGCTTATGTCCTCTTCGTCATTTGAATGTAGCTCAAAATTAAAAGATCCATCAGCAACATTCCGCATGTTGCTTCTCTGTGCAACGTTAATAAACAATCAAACAAATCAAAGACAATCGAAATACATGATTGATATAATACTTGTAAAAGTCGAAGGATCTCTTCATGGTTTTTTATTGTAACATTGATATATTAGAGTTTTCTCTTTCTCTATGCAAAGGGATATTTTGTTATTTAAATTGCATGAAATAAAACGGAGAATCAATCAAATGAAATGTGAACTATGCAAATTAGATAAAGGTAAGAAGTGTAATGTATTGACTTTTATATATATACAGTATGCAAGCAAAATTCTATTTTTTCGTGAATAAAAGTGAAAGTGAATATGAATAATTGATAGTGAATAGTTGGCTGATGTTTGTCTGTTAGGAACTAGAATTATTTACAGTAGCTGATCGAGTATGATTAAAAACGATCAGAAATTATTCCTGGTCAAAGAAAGAACGAAAATGTTTGCAGTCCTTCAGAATTTGAAGAGTAGCTGATTTGACAAGATGAGTTGTTAAGCAAGAATTTAAAGGTTTCGTTCTAAATTGGGATTCAGGCGCAACAAAGAAATGGGGAAAAAAGAGAGAACGTTAAATTAATTAAAATATTATTAAATTAAAATATTTATTAAAAAGAGAAACTTCAAAAAATAATTTGTTCCATGCAAAGCGTTACTTAGAAACAAAATTAGCTACCAAAGAGACATTTTTCTTTGCAACGCATTAAAAAGGAGTTTGTTTTAATTTGATTAATTATATTACTTGATCTATTACAAAAGCTCCTTTGTTTGCTAATAATGTTAAATCAATATTAAAATCATTTAACCTCAAAACATTTCGAAAAGGAAACCAAATTAAAAAAGAAGTTGTTCGAAATTCTTGAGAGAAAAATGGTTACCTCACAACTGTGTTATAGCTCTGAATAATTTTGTTCCATTTTCAGTCATTTCTTGTTTCCTGATTACTTCCTGATTAATTAATACATTAATCGATAAGTAAATGAAATGTTTGATTTGTAAGATATCAACTAAAGTAAGTGATAGAGTGCTATTGTAAGATTAATTAAAAAAGATTTTTCTTAATTCCATACTTGTAGAATTCTTTTGCCCTTGAAAACTTCATATCTAGTAAACATTTAAGGTTTCTGAATGTGACAGATACGCGATCGTAAAATTTTGACTGTATAATGACTAATTTAAGTGAATATGAAAGAAAACAATTTAAGATTTGTCACAGTTGCTGTATCACTGATAAATAACATAATCACTACACTTAAGAGATTAATAGAGATAGAGTGTATTAAAATTTGTCACTACACTTATATAAGTGTAGATAATATACAACTAAGTGTCAATACACTTATCTAAGTGTAGATAATACACAACTATGTGTCAATACACTTATCTAAGTGTAATATCCTAATTGTAGTTATCACTACACTTAGGATATAATCACTGTGATTATAAACATTTTGTTCATTTGTCGTGTATTACTCATTTTTAAAAGTATTCACTTAACAATGTATTGTCCTCATTGTATTAGAGTGGTAAATATGATTCAAAACCATCTCTGGAGAAATAAATTAAACTCTACATTTCTAGCAGAAAAACCCAGATAGAGAATCTAATGATAAACTTTTTTGTAAATTATTCTCTTTCGTAAACTAATGTTTTAAAAATTTCCATCAATCTTATATGTAATAGTGACATTTGGTATTATCTAATGTTGTATAATTTTTGTTTCACACTAACATGTCTTGTTGTAATTGAAAAATATATTTTTCAATATCATGATTGTATTTCATGTCTGATTCGATGAAAAAATGTTTATTTTTTTGTCTGATTATGTGCCGCAAGTTTCAAAAAGAAATTTAGCAGGAAATAATTTCTGCTGTCTGCCGTACTGGTAAATGACTATTCGAAAATTTTAGTTTTCCTTTATCCAAATACTCTAAGAATGAGGATAGTGTTTTCAAACAGATTTTAAATAAAAAAAATGAGGTGTAATTTTTCTTGAATTAAAAGTATCGTTATTTTAAATAACTTAGAAAGTGTAAATTAAGAATGTAACTTCTATGAGTTGATATTTATCTCAGTTTTTTTAGAATAACAATTTAAAATCCTATTTGAATTTAAGTTTCCAATTTTCATTATTTCTATATAGTATATTCGAAATAAATCTTGCTGTATATATATATATATATATATATATATATATATTAACAAAAGTAAACATTGGAATTAAATTAAAAAAGCTATATGTTGTAGCTGAATTATGAAAGTTGATAACTCTCTCGCTCACCTGGACTTCGTATGAGGATCCTACAATAATTCAAAGGAATAGTTATTTTTTTCTCAATTTTTTCACTTGATTGACATCTCTTATCCATTTAAGCCTCAAATGCTGCCTCAAATTGTTTTAGTTTAACCGCTGGCAGCACCAATCTTGAAAAGTTGAAATCATTGATTTTGTGGAAGAAGAGAATGCAGAAATAACATCATTTGTTTGTTACTGTAATATACTATCAAATGAGGTAAGTAAAAATTTCCTACTGTTATAAGACATAATTGTGCCATATTATCCCATTAAAATTATTTACTTCTAAGAAATAAACTTCAAATCTATTGGAAACTATGATGCTTCATATGAGGCTTAAAGTAACAATCGGTTTCAAAGGGCAACTTCATTAAGAAAATAAAATTAAACGAGTCTTATTAAAAGTCTTAAAAACAGTTTTATATTTATCTTTTTTAAAAAAAATGATTAAATAGGAAAAATAATGATCTAGCAAACAATATACCCCCTCCCCCCTTTATAGGAAATCAGAAATCTCATGAATCTGGAAAAATATGCCTATTGATGAGTTCTCTAAAATGTTGTCAGATGCTTTTTCAGAACAAATAGTGCATGAATCAAACAGACCAAATTGTACATGAATGAATGTATGCCACATTAAAAGGGGAAACACTTGCCCCTTCTCTTCTTGAACTGAAGGTATATTCAGGAATAAATTATGTTAAGACATACCTTCAATATTCCAGATTAAAATTTTACTGAGCAACAAAACATGGCATAAGACTAAGCATAATTGATGGTTATGACGCAAAATGACTTCTTTGAAATAAGGAAATAGTTCCATTTTGTTCAAAGTAATGTATTTCACGACAGTAAAGATAAACTGTATAAAATCAGAACAATATTAGACCACTTTTTCAGAGTAATTGCTGACTGTTGCGACCCGGAAGGGTATTTGTCATTGGATGAAATGATGGATCTATTCAAAGGAAAGTCAAACATCAAACAATACACAAGAGGTAAACCTAATCTATGGGGAAAAAAGTTCTGCATGTAAGCTGAAATTTCTGGCTATGTTTATGCCTTTGAAATTTATCAAGGAGCGAATGCTGAATCTCAGAAATTTTGTAAAGAATTTAGAACAGTTAGAGGTGTTGTATTGAGGCTTTGTAAACTTATAATGCATAAAAACTCAAAGTATTATTCGACAATTTATTTACAATAATTACTCTTTCGACGAAGCTTGTTGAATGGAAATTGTTTTCAACATGAACAATATGTACAAATAGGTTATAAGAAACTAAAAATAAATTGAAACCTATCAATGAAATGAAATGTGATCCAAGAGGCACATTTTCAATAACCATAAGTAAAGAAAACATAACAATGACAAGGTAGTTCGACAACTCATACTAAGTACATTGAAGGGTCCATCAACAAAGAATCTCTTAAAATGCATGCTCCTGCTGAATAGAGAAAAGATGGTGATGAGCGTTATCCGACTAAAACGGAGAGGAAATATGTTACCAGGTGCGGCTATCCCAGGAAAATTAGATGCATATGTGTTCGATCCAAGGAAGGAAGTACTATGTTTTGAATGCTTCCAGGCTTATCACTCAAGATACTTTCCTAACATATCTGTAATGTCATAGTATTAAGCAATAAGTGCTAAATTATCGCTTAGAATATTAAAACAAATATAAAAATTAGCTAAAATTTATCACTTGTCTGTTTTCTACCATTTTTCTGAATAAGCATGTTTGCAACCTTTTAAACTTACAAGCCTCATATGAGATTCCTCAAATTTACTTTAATAGGATCGAGCTGAACAAATGATCTTTTTCTACAAAATTTTAGTACATTAGTTCGTAGAATGATTTTTTTCATTGCATTTTTTATAATTCGTGAGCAAGAGGATTAATTATTAAAGCAGATAATTAGAACAAATTTAACTTTATTCGAAAATATATGCAGGAATTGAACTTTAATGATTCTTTTTTTGCCAAACTAGTCTTATTCATATTTCATAATGAAAAAACTTTCGGGCGTATAACTTTTCTTTTACTGAATATTTTGACATTTTTTCAAAAATGTTTTTCTATCACCACTAATCTCTTATAATGCACACCATTCAATAATTGTGCGCGCATATATATTCTTCAAACTACGAAAAGTCTTATACATCAGTTTTTTTCGTTACTCAAGGCATGAGTTTCACTTAACTAGTTACACGCTTTCCTATTTTTTAAAAAATATTTAAAAAAAACCAGTAAAAGTATAAAATATAATTTCAATTAGCAAATGGTTTTTATGACATTAGGTTATAACAGCTCTCCTAAAATATAACCAAAATCAATATAAATAGTAAATTAAGGTATATAATTTTATTTCCACGTTCATACAGAACACATAATGAAATAATTATACATTATATAATTTGCATTATTTATGCAATGTAAGTTAAGAATCAATATATTTTTTGTATCCAATCTCTTCTAAAATATAGAGCTAACTAAGTATAAGAAAAAGAAGTTTGTTCTAATTGGGTTTAGAAGAGTTAATTAAAATATACCGTTTTATATGGAAATCAAATAAGTTATAAATATTGAGATACTTTTTACATGAAAAGTTATTTTCAATTAGAGTCCCATGCTTTGACATGAGAAAAAACATAGAATTAAAATGTGAAGAAATAATAAATAAAATAGTAATTAAAGCAATTTTATTTTAGTGTGTGTTTTGAATGGTACATTTTATGTTTCTTTAAAAGGATGCATTATATTAATTAAAGAATATTTCCATATATTTTCAGACAGAAACAAATCTCTATTTCAATATCAGAATCTGTTTTTCTAAAGGGTTTTGAAGAAGAATATTTCGTTTGATTTCCATTTTTTTTTCAATAAGTCCTTTATTTTCTGTATAAATTCCATTCATATTTTGCCTTATATTTTGAAATGTTAATCGGGGTTTTCACTTTTTGTCACGGAGAAAATCAAAATATTTTCGCAATCTGTTTTTGAATTTTAATGTCAACTGTATACTAAATGAACAATACGTACTATAATTTCCCTTATTTAAATTAATTTCGTGATATTTTTTTTTTCTATTTTAGTCAGTTATTTCACATTTCAATTCACTCTGAAAATCAGCAAAGAATTTCTTTATTAAATAGAAAAATAGAAATATAAATGTCTCTGACAACGTACCTAGATTAATCAGATAAACAAATATTATTCTTCAACATAAACATAAATGGATAAAAACAAATAGTAGATAGTATTAAAACACTGTAATAGAAAAATGATGATATAATATATTTAAAGTGACAATCTTATAAAATATTTATTTCTGAGTCATCACATTAGTAATCTTAGGAACAGCAAAAAAGGAATCAGAAAATTCATAATTATTTACTACACAATCTTAGTCAATACTGGTTTAATCATTTCCAGGGAAATCCACTGCATTCTGCAATGGAAATCAATCGCCCCTCATCAAGGAACATAATTCGCGTCTTCTGATCTATAGAGTGTAAATTTTAATGCCGGACTGATTTGAGAAATTTGCTTGGGGGCAATAATTATGTAAATAAAATTGTTCCAGTCCAATGTGGATGCAGAGAAAGAGGATGTTTTAATTCGGAAGGCTCCATCAGCAATGTAGGAAATGCATCAGTTAAGAACTAGCATTAAAAAATGTCCTATGGTCACAAATCAATACAAAACCTGTGATGTGGTGAAATTAAGCATCAAACGTAATGAACAAAAGAAAAACAAAATAATTAATATTTTAAAGTAAATTATTATTTAATGTATGTTTGGCCGTAAAAGCATTTTTATATATAATGAACTCAGAAAGGGGGGGGGCATTCTAAAATATTTTTGCATCTTTCTAAGAACTTATTGTTTCTATTCATTTTTTAATATTTTCGGAATATGCAGACACCCCTTAAGTTCTTTCATCAAATATTGATCATACTTAAATTTATATATTACAGCCCTTTTAAATTTTATGACATTATAGAGAAATTCATGGAGATTTTTCGCCTTTTTCATTGAATAATAGCTTGGTATCTCATACACACAAATCTATTCAAATAAAATATTTGTTGATTTATTTTATTTCATGTTGTTAAAATTTATTTCAGAGATATACAATGACGATCATAAGATTTACTTATGGATAATATTTAGGAATATCAAATTGCTGTAATCCAACAAGAATGGAAAGAAATTAGATGTTACAAATGTTTAAAATTAGATGTTACAAAAAAATTACTGAAATCTCCGTATCAGTTACGGGGTAAATAGTTCTGTTTAAAACAAGCGTACAAAAAACATTCTGTCAACAATCATTAATTCTCTTCACACCAATCTGATGCATGAGATCACAACAGTTGCACCTCCTATATCCGTTCTAATGCTGGTCCTATTGTCACAAATTAGTACAATCACCATGGTAGGGGAAAAATTAAACATCAAAAGTATCAAAGTAATCAAAAGTAAAGTAAGTAATGAATAAAATTAAAACAAGACATTGAACATTTCAAAGTGATTACTTATTTGCTGCAACTGCCCCTGACGAAGAAAAATATTCCAATTCCTTCCCAGCCAAAACGGAACGTGATTAAGTAGATTAGAGGAGGATAATTGTGTATGGAATTGGATTAGCTTTTGGAATATATAAGAGAAATAGAATTGAAAAAAAAAACGGAAGGAAGATAAAGGATAACGACAAACTGATAGATAAATGTAGATCGAATTGAATAATCGTAATTAATTGTTGGGATTGAATTATGAGTTGAATCTGTAATAAATAAGAAGGACTTTAATTATAAGGAGGGATTTAGTAAGTTAAAAGACTGTAATATTCTCTGGTTCCCTCTGGTAATAAATTATTGCAATCACCACGAAATGTTAAAGTATCATATAAATTCAACAATAAGAAAAAAAAGAACTAACATTTCAATGTAATTAGTTATTTGTTTTAAATACTACTGACAAAAAAGAAACTTCATTTAAAATGCACTAATTTTAAGAAAGTAAGAAAGAATAGAAGAATTTGTGTGTCTTTTGAAAGATGATTGATTGAATGTTAGAGAAACACGGATATTATTTTTTCTCATTTAAATGTTGCATGATTTTTATTCATCCGCTACTGTGTTTTTAAATGCATTTGGTTTTAAAATTATTTTCATTAAATATTTATTTCGTTTAAGGCTTGAATTTTTAAATTTATAGCATTATTGAAATTCAGGGAGATTTCTTCTATTTTTATTAATTAAAGACATAATGACTTGTGAATCTAAGTCTGTTTAAATAACACTTTTATTAAATTAGGGTATTTTAAGTCGTTAAACCTTATTTCAGAGATTATCACTGACTGTGATCTTAAGATTTACTTGAAGATAATGATAATACATAATTAAATTTGTTTCTATTTAATAGATGTTTACAAAGAAAATGTTTTAATTCAAAAATTCACACCAAGTAGGGTAAAATGAGTCTGTTTGTAGGAAATATCCATAAATATCTACAATAAGAATTATTGCAACTGTGGGTGCCGTGAAATTGTAAAGGTAAATATCAAGGCTTATGGTTCATTATGTGCGCACTAATCCATACCTTTCTAGATTCATTCGTTTTCCACGAAAGCTTTAGGTCTGTATTTTTGAACCCTTTTCCTGTTTATATATATCATACCTGAAAGAATATTATTCGAATCAATGTATTAGAAGACACTAGAGAAAATTCAAAATGTGTCAAAATGTTTTTTTTTTTTCAAATAATAAAGTAAATTCATTTTTTGTTCAATAATGATTAATCAGCGGAACATGACGACAATTTAAGATATCCTATTTAAACGTATACATATTTTATAATGGCATTTAAAATAATTTCACATAACCCTTTGGAATTAGATGATTCATTTTTAAAAATAAGTTGTTCAATAATTGTCTTTTTGTAGTGAAAAATTAAACTTTTAAAAGTGGTTTTCGTTTTAACATTAAAAACTGGTTAAGTTTAAAAGTGGTTGAAGTTATTACGAAGTCCCCTGAATTTAAACGTTTTATTTCAATGTCTTATAATAAATAAAAATAAGTTTTAAAGTGACCATTCGAAAATTCAAAAATTTTATTTCATTTCAAAAGAAAATAAGTACCTTTGAAATAAAAAAAAAAAATTGAGAAAATTGTATTTCTCGACATACTTTTTAGAATATTTTTCAATTAAAAACTATATTGTTTACTTTAATTTGTCCCGCCTTTCCCCACATTTTAATTTGATTCGTTCTGTCCGAATTGAATGAGGATGGCGAAAAATATATAGAAATACATCTGAATACATTTAGGACACGACAATAAAATCTGTCACGTAATCCTTACTAGGAAAAGAGCCAGTTGAAAAGAAAATAACATATGAAACTCCTTTTAGAGCTTTTTCCAATGACCCACCTATCGTCGTTTCAATAAAATCCCATTTTTATTATTTCTGCCAATGTTTTATAGGTAGGAAAATAAAATACTCTTTTCTCTTTTATTTTCACTACCCTTAGATTGCATGCGGGGTGAGAACTTGGCGTTTTTTATTACAACTCCCGCCATCTATACAATTTGAATTGAAAAGAAAACAAAATCTGCTTTGGCGATGACTGTGATACACGAATGACAATTTAGGTACTGTTTCCCTATTTACTCGCCTTATTTACGAAGAAGTGTTTCGAAAGGAGTTATATTTCAGAGTGAAAGTTGAGTTTAAAAGGAAGGATGCAAGATACATCGAAATCATTTCCGATCGGAACGTAAGCGCAGATATTCTTCAATTGCGATGTTAAAAGTGTCGCCTTTTATTTGGAATAGCTGTCCTTCTTCGAAAAGTGTTTGTTTTTGGAGATTTAATGTATTACAGATGAGTCACTTGAATTATATTTGTAAGTTCGATAAGTATATAAGTTTCCAGTGAAAATGTCAATTTAATTCGGAATTATTCAACAAACGTTTTGCGTGATAAAACAAGAAAGAAGTATTTGATATAAATTATTACATTCTAGATGTTAAGATCATGCTAAGCATTTATGTCGAAGAAATAATTTATTGTTTTTTTAATGGCAAATTTTCGTTTTTATCTGTATATATATATTATTTGAAGCAGTAATTTTGTTTTTGAATAAATGATAATAAATTAGGTTGCATGGTGATTATCATTTTTAATTGTATTAAAAAAAACTCTTTTTTTTCTGATAGTATGGAACATTTTTCGATTTTGAATACGTATGTCACAAACAAATTTAAAATGTATTTTGACGTACAATTTGCTATATTGTTAAGTGTATTTTGAAAGAAAATATCTATTTTTCAATGAAGATGTTATCAGTCTCAAGCTGTGATTTTTTTCTCTTTCTCATTAACAACAAAAAATAGTTCGTTCAATAATGTATTAACAAAATAAGTGTTTTAGTTAAAATCTTACAAAAATATTTTATACACTGTAGTTGAATTACGCAAATTGACAAGAATTGAAAACGTATTAGTTGAACGAATTATGATGGCAATTTATATATACAGAAATTGTATTTTAATATTTTATTATCTCTTAAAATAGCCTCATTTATAATGCGTGATAAGATTTGAAACATATATTGATTTTTTTACTGATTATTCCACGTATTTTCAGAATATTTTTTCCATCGCTTTCCTCCTATTTGCTTTAAAGCAAATAGATCATCGTCAAGTGTGCATGTGCCAACTTACACAAATTATTTATTGACTAAAATTTTGTTCACCAGTTTTAGAAGATATCTCACTTAATTAAAAGTACACTGGTGTATAAGAGTTAAGCATTATTCGCAAAATGCAAAAAAAAAAAAAATGTGAGTAACTCTGGATGAATTTGTTCGCGAAACAACTTATAGAGAAACACCTGTAGAAGGTAAAACTTTATCTTCATGCAAAACATTTCAAGCCACGTCTTCACAACCAACTCACTCGTCATATGCAATTCAGATATGTTTCATGCGACTCATGTGTGAAGGATCGCTGATAACGATAGAAAAAAATTGAAATAAGAAGAAATCATGGCAAATAGACGACAATAGATTATATATGCGAAAGGAATGATCTTTAGAATGCTTGAATCTGGTCGATCACAAATCAAAGTGGCTCGAACTCTAAATGTGCCTCAGATACTCATACGAAGACTGTGACATATGTTTCGAAGTGTAGAAAATGTAAATTCACGACCAATATTAGATTGTCCAAATTATATCTGTATGCCAACACGGATATCTAGTACTCACTACGCGTCGTCAGAAGGATAGTTGTGCCTAGAAAACTGGCTTCATCGCTTACATCCGCCACAGGAGTGTGAGTTTCCAGACACACTGTTAATAGGAGACCCAATTATGTTAGTCTGTATACAAAATGACAGGCAGTTGGCATTTCCCTCACATCTGCGTATAAGCGTGCTTGTGTGAACTGTAGTTTGGAACATCAATATAGGAGCTTATAAGATAGTGGGCCGATGTGATGTTCAGTGACGAAACTCACCTTAATTTGACGACTGATTCTCATCGAATAATTCGTTTTCATCTGAGAAAAATCATGGATAGACAATGTTTACTTTCAAAGGGAGTCATAGTGTAGGAAGATTCATGTTAGACGGATGAGAACAAATTTCTATATCTATGAGACAGATTATATGACCGTTACAAAGATGAAGTTCTTGAGCCTTATGCATTTATTAAGCTCCGCTCTAGAACTGAAAAGAAGTTTTCATGACGATTAAAACTCTTCAAGTCCACATATCATAGCAAGTATGGGAAAACCCTGTGAAACGTGACAGACAGTCAGAGGTGACTACACACTTTATTAAATTGCCTTAGACCTTTTTATTTCATTCATTTTTCACTAAATTGTGAGCCCCTCATCTGTCCAGTTTTCTTTCAAATTGTTCCTTCGGATAATAAAACTGATTATTATTTTTCTTTCGTGCATTGTTTTATATAAATTATTTCTAACCGTCTTTCACTTGCACATCACGTTCCCATACTTTCGAAATAATTTTCTTGCATTATTTACATATTTACCAGTCATTTTAACTTTTGTACATTAGTTTTATGTTATTCTTTATATATTTTTACAAAAACAATTATATTTTAAATACTGATGCCTTTTTTAGCTGCAAATGTGTTTTGATGCGGATATAATATTGAAGTAAACTTACTATTAAAGTTTGAAGAAATAAGAAATAAATAGTAACTAAAGAAAGTTCTATTTTTGTGCGTTTTAAATGACATTTTATATTTCATTAAAACTGTCTTTGACTAGTGTTCAAGATTACTTGTAAAACTAAAAATACTTTTGTAAACACCGAAAAACTTCCGATTATTAATAGCATGTTTCGAATTGCTTTTTTAATTACATGCCTTAAAATATGTAGAAAGAGGCATATTTTGGTTTGTTTTCTATTTTGTTTTAATAAATCCAGTTATTTCTGTACAAATTATATTCCAAATTTTATATTACATTCTGAATTCCTAAACACGTATTTCATTTTACACGTCACAATGAAAATATAAATGAAATTATTTATGCAATATTTTTAATTTATTAGGGTAAGCTGTAAAACAAATTGATAGCGATGCCACTAATTTATAATAACAGTGATACATTTTTCTATCTTAGAAGTATTTATAATTTTGATTTGGCTCTTTAAATTAAGCACTGGCTACCTTTAATAAATACAGAAATGAAAACACATATTATGCTGATTATGCACTTAGAATAAATAGGGAAACAAACATTACTCCAAACTTAATCGGATTAAATATGATTTCAGATAGTCTTTAAATACTCAACACAAAAATGGAAATCTGTATAAAATATTTAAAGTAAGAAACTTATCAAATATATCTTTCTGTATCATTGTAGCAATAGATTTAGGGGCAACCAGAAGATAATCAGAAAAACTGTAGTCATTTATGACATAATCTTGGTCAATAAACAGTTGAATAATTTCCTAAGAAATCCACTACATTATGCAATGGAAATCAATTGTCCCTCATCAAGAAATACAATGCGTGTCTTCTGATCAATAGACCGGAAATTTTACTGCCCAAACTGATGCGTCGAATTTGCTTGGAAGTAATAATTATGCAAATCAAATTGCTTCAGTTTATCTTGGATGTAGAGAAAGGGGAGGTTTTAATTCAGAAGGTTCTTTACGCAATGTAAGAAATGCATCAGTTTGGAATGAGCATCCTAAAATGTCCTCTGGTTACAAATTATTACAACTGCCATGATATGGTAAAATTAAGCATCAAATATAATGAATAAACAAAAAAAAAGATAATTAACTTTTGAAAGTGATTAATCATTTGTGGCAAATTCGATAGAAAAAGAAACTGAGTATCAAGTGCATTGATCTCAGAAAAAGGGATATCTTTGAATTATTTTGACATCTTTTAAAATTTTATTGCTTCTTGAAAATGCAGTCGGTCTTTAAACACATTTCATAAAATTTTAATTCATAACTAACACTATATTTACTGAAGTTTTTATGTACCTATTTTTATCGAAGAGAGTAATTTTGATTTACATTACAAAGTTGGAGATTTTTCCAAAAAATAATCCAACTCAGTTTTAGTGAAAGATTAATTATTTATGACATCATTCAAAGCAATTCTTACATAAAATATGTTTTTGTAATACATTTTCCGCAAGTATTTTTTTGCATTGAATGGAAAGGTTTTTGTGTCTATTTCTATGGCACGACATTTGAATTTCGAATAATGACTTGAATTTCACATTTATGTCAGCATTATGAATTTTAGGCATGGATGAGTAGTGTCATCGAATTCATTTACAAAGTTATCACTTAGCCAATTTTTTATGCCAATTCAAAATGGCATACATTTTTATACTGCTTACTTGAGGAGTCTCTATAAGTAGAATTCAGACATCAATTGCTGATAAGTCTAAAACATTATGGAGCGTCTATAGAGGCCATCCGCAAGAACCTGCTGGGATTCTACCATAGATGTGGATATAAAGTCTTTATCTAAGTCACAGGTCTTTATCTAAATATAATCAAGTACTGCTTATCTACCGTTAATTATTTCCTCCAGCATCCTATTAAATTTAGACGTCCAAATATATTATTTTGGCTGCCAATTCTTCATCGTAATAATCTTCTCGGGTTCTCCCTTCTCTTTCGTACTACCTTTCATAGTATTCATCTTCGATTATTTCACTATACCTCAGTTTATATGTTACCACTGCTTTGCATAAATTAGAAGTTGGATTGTTGGACCGGAAGTCTAGAAAATGTCCAAAAAGAAGGAGCTTTAGTTTCACTATAATCACAAAGTTTACTCTATAAGAAGTATCTTCAAAATTTGTTTAGCTTTCTATTTATGTGCTCGAAGAATATCCAAATGCGAATGAAACGAATTACACCTTGACAAATCCTTGTGATTCTATGCTCAATTGTTCTTAGAATTTTGATAAAAATTTTCCATACTCATGCAACACCAAATAACGGTGATTTGGCTCATAGAATACGTATACTACATTCGATAATGGAAAAATAAAGCGGAGTGAAAGATAGGAATTAATATTTTCGTACATTTCATTATGGTACTAAAAACTGGCATGTTTTTAAGAAATATATTATTTAAGAATTGTTAAGAATATTATTATGCATCTACTATTAAATTATTATTATTATTATATATAGCAACAAAGCTTTAAATTAATCAAACTGGTTAAATCCATAAATATAGTGTTAATTTATATCTTATTTGAGTTTTGACATTTATAGCATTAGAGAAATCTTTTATTTAATTTTTCATTAAATAAAAGTACCGTGTCTTATGTACTCGTATCTAGATTCCTCTACCATCGAAAGAAAATATTTATACATTTAAATAATTTTAAATTATTAAACCTTATTTCAGAGACATTTAATGCCAATCTTAGAATCTACTTGAGGATAATGATTACATAAATAAAATTTCAGTAGTCCAACAAGGATGTAGAGGAAGAAGTAGTTTTAATTCAGAAGGTTTCATCGATTGTAGAATCGGTATATCAGCTTGCGTTGGATAATCATAGACATCTTTTGATATCAAATTATTGTAATCAACATGCAATGACTAAATTAAGTATCATACGCAATGGACGAAGTAAAAAGGTATTGTCATTATAAATCTAGTGAGTGTTTATTGTAATAACCGCCTACTTTGAAATTAAACATCAAACGCATCGAACATTGAAAAGAAAAAAAGAGTATTAAATAGTACAATATCTTTTATATATTTTCCATTCTTTTCATTTAATTGGGCTTAGTTTTCAGAATAATTGTAATTAGATTTTAAACTAATTTATTTAAGTATTGATTTATTTAATTGATTTCAAATCTAATTGGGATTTTAGTCCAAAAAGCGTTTTAGTGTCATCTAAAAAGAAATGAAAGATATTTTTATTTGCCAATTAAAATATTGATTTTGTTTATTTTGTTAGAATAAACGTATTGTATTATTTACATTTGTTCAACAACACTTTTTTATTTCCTAACTGTAGAGGGAGCTTTGTAAGCTCGGAAATCTTAGGACGTGGTAAGTATTCACAAACATTCCAGGAAAACTTTTTATGCAGCTTGTTGCGAGTTTCCCGTGGGATATGTGATCCCTTTCATTTACTTAATGTGAAACTGCAATAAAGTATTTTTATATATGTTCACATAATTGTGAAGAGTTATATCACTATTTGTGAAACGTCATCCTGTCGAAATTAGACAGAAGTTAAAAAGAAACGATTCTAATAATCGAGAAGTGGCAATCTAACAAGTTTTTACAATTGCATGATTAACTATAATAATATAATAAGACACTACCTTGATCTCTGTTTAATAAAATTAATAGTTAAATTAACATTTTAAGACAATTAAGTAATTTTATGTCCGTGATCGTATATTAAAGCTTTCGAGAATGATATAACCATCAAGAATTGGGACTAGAGCGCTCAAACAAAAAAGAAATTATTTCTGATCAAATATTAATATATTGAAACTGGGATCCGGGTTTATTTTACTATGGAAAGATAGCTGAACATAATTGGCATACAGGGAGAAAGAGAGAAGAGCTACACTACTGGTTTAACTTACGGGAGATTGTGACACAGATATCATCCATCCCATTCAATTTCTTTGGAATAACGATAATTTATTTTTGCTTATTGCGTTCTAACATAATTATATAAACTAGGGAGAACAGGAACTTAGAACTTTCAGTTTTGAGTCTGGGAATCGGAACAATATATTTGGATACTAATTGTTCCTCAGTAAAGGCTTTACTACTTTTTCATCGAAGCACCATGGCGGGGAGGGGGGGACAGTGTCAATTACAGAGCAGTGTGAAGTCAAGTCTCATGAGAAAGCATCTGTTTTCAAATCTGGCACTCTATGATGTACGAGGTGTGGATATTAAATAACGAGACTGATGCTGCTACTGAAGAAGTATACATGCGCCAACCGCCAGCGACCACCAGCTGATTAGAGTAAAGATTTTTCTTTTCAAAGCAGTGCCCCTCCCTTCTGTGAACAAATCCGTATACCCGTAGTCTTCGTTCGTATTATAGTTATTTTTTTGCTTCCCCAGTAAAATGATAAGTGAACAACGAATTGTCAAATTCTTCTTAAAATTTGGAAAAAACACTACTGAAAATTTTAATTTATTGAAAGAAATGTATTGCAATAAACTTTTATCGCGTGCAGGTAATTTCGAATGGTTAAAGTGTTTTTAAGATGGCTGAAATGAAATAGAAAACGATTTACACTCGGATCGCCCTTGTCTGTCAAGAGAATTTTAAGCCAAGTGCAGTATCCTAATATAAGGCCATCCGCCTAATTCACCATGCGACTTCTATCAGTTTCCTAAAGTGATATCTGCATTAAAAGGAATTAGATTTGAGTCCGTTGAAAGTATGAAAGAGAACGCGGTACTCGTTTCGAAGGAGTTGACAGAAGAAGATTTACAGCAGTTTTTCAAATAATGAAATTTTCGCAGGGAGCATTTCAGGGACAGAAAAGGTGTATATTGAAGGTTGTAACAAGTTAAAATGTATGACATCAAAATAAAATGTTTTACAGCGTCAGTCTCGTTACTTAATAGCCATTCCTTGAATATAGTGAGTGTATATGACGCCTGTTGGTGGAAAAAGAAACCATTCAGTTATGAAGGAGAGGGTGAAAGAGAGACGCGGTAGAGCAATGCTCGTAAGAGGTCGGGGAATACGAACTCCAGAGTGTAAATAAAATCATTGTTAATGTTGAAATACTATAATAGAGACGCGGTCGAGCCGTCCTCGTAAGAGGTCGGAGGAAAAGAGCTCCGACGTGTAAATAAAATCATTATTATTGTTGAAGTACTGCTTTGTCCTTGTGCCCAATACAACTTGACGAAATCTTCAGACCTTGTTTTAAATAGTATATGGTAATTATGAGAAGGAGTTATAGCTTTCAAAATGCTCTCAGAGAACAGGGGAATTACCTCCAGGTATCACATACGGGAAGGCCTCTCTTTTCACCAAACTCTGAACAAAGGGCACCATAATGGTCAAGAATGGACTCCTTGATTTCCCCTTCAAAAAATAATTAAAATTAAAGGGTGATGTCATTAGTGCCGGATCAATATATATCTATTATTCCTAAATGACAAATTCGTTAACATTAAATACAGAAGCTATATGAAACCAATCTCAAGAAAAAAAATTATGCAAAGCAAAATATTTGTTCATTTTATATCCAATTGATATGTTTTACACAGAAGAATATTGCATGTTGTCAATATATATTAACTTAATTGTAATCACCTAAATAATCGTTAAAACACAAAATAAAGCTAATTAAGAATGAGAACTTGATGACATTTTGAAAAATTCTGGAATTGGTAACAATTAGTTCTTAAAGTATTTCTGAAACTATTCCACAAACATCGAGTAAACAAAAAAAGTTTGATATATCCTACAAGTTATGTTTAATCATCTAATTACTATTATGTGTCAAGTAATTTGAGGTAGTTGATGGAAAATTGTCCATATATTTGTAACTTTTGTGTTTTTATATCTACTAATTTATATAATAAAATATTGAATACAGCAAGGTGCAGATTATTGACAACAGCAAAAATATGTTACTCTTCAAAGAGCTATTTCCCTTCTAACACTGAATACAAGGCATCATTTCAATCTAGCACGTGCTTAAAAAGCATTCTCTGTGACACCAACTCTTCACTACACGGACTCTGAGTCGTTGAGATTAATTGAAGAATCGGTCACAAGCAAATCATTAAAGAATATTTATTCTGTATAAGAATAATGCAGATTGAAACTTTGTTAAGAATTTATCGGTTTCTATCTCGCATCCCAACAAAAGATTATAACTGAAATCTCTATTTATTTCAATAACAGAAAATATGGATCCAATCTAGGCAATAACACTTACAAACGAGGTTTAAGTAATGTATCACTTCTCAGATGATCACCTAACACCTTTCTGCTTCGATATCGTGAGCACATCAACCTCGCCAACCTTCTTATCGGTTATCATTCATACATTCAGTCTCTTTGCTGATACGTCTCTATGTGAGTATAATATTCACTACATGTCGAAACTTTTATCGACACTGCTTTACACAAGTTACGATTATTTCACTAGGCGAGGTTCTCAAATAAAAAAAATGTAATAAAGTGGCGCAATATGTTAGTTGAAAAGAGAAAAGTGCGAGAATTCGTTACACCTTTTATATTCTATTTAGAATTAATATGATCGTCATAACATTTAATTCGTAATTCAATTATCAGTAAATAATACAACTCTTTGGTGTAATATGGATGCACTGAGTGAGGTTACAGCTCAGGTATACTCCTCGTCTCGAAGCATACAGAAGCCCTGTCAGACTTCTGCCCTTGGGTACTCCAGATTTTAGGGAAAGCAGAAATTGCATCCTTTCATGTTCCCGCTGTGCTCATACCACAGTACTTGTAATGTCTGCATAGTTAGAAAATTAATAAAAGGTGATTAGCACAGGTGTGGATTTGTTATTTATCAAGATTTGCTGTAATCATCGTCTAATATTCGAATGTTTAGTGATAATGAGCAGAAGTTTGCAATGTTCCGCCAAAATAAATATTGAAGATACTTTGAATATTGAGAAGTCTATAGAAGACACTACTAAAAATGTAGCAAACAAGTGGAAAAATTCTACTTTTTGTTCATCTAAAAAACACATAAAATGGTAACTACGGTAAAAAAAGCTGTTTTATACAGAGCATATACTTTTAACATCTATCAAGACTGCCAACTCTGATTTCTTACTACTTTTTTGTTTCTTAATTGAGTTATTCTAATTCTTCTCTTTAGGTTTCACTAATTTGGCTAAAGGAACAAAACAATATACTTTTATTTTTAATTCACAGTCTACGAATCGAATTATTAGCAGCAAAGTGATTTAAATTTAATTATCAAGAAATCAATGCATCCTTTTTCACTGAGTATAAATGAAGATATTTCTCTATTTTTGGTAATTTTTTTGAAAATTTCCTTCTAATTTACGCTACGCTTATTGCACTCTAAAAACTACATCTATCACAAACGAATGTATTGACGCCGATGATATTATACAATTGAATTCGATACTTCACTGCAGAGGTTGGCTTTCACATAGCACTTTTTATAGAATCATAGCACCCTTTATAGGATCACTAAATATTACTAGCACTGTTAACAAAACCTCCTTGATTGTATCTTCTTCATTGCTGCTTTCGGAGATTATCGCAAGTTTGTTGGGACCAATCCACGAACAACCGATCAGTTAAATGAAGCGGAAAGGCAAGAAAAAATATTCCAAAACCCAAATCCTTCCTCTTCCACTTGGAACTATCGATTGCATCTTCTGTTCTTTATCTGAGATCTCTGATCCTTGAGTTTTGTGATTTGTTGCCGGAGATTTCAAGAAAACGAAATGTAAGGAAACAAAATTTAGTTGTGTATGGAATTTGGATTTATCGTCCATGCAGTGAATAACTCTAAACGCCATAAATAGAATATCATTAAATTGTTTAAGGTGATGTGTGAGGTGGTACTCACAGTAATTATTTGATTCTGTAAAGGAAGAATTTCAAATTCGAAAGTAAAGGAAAACATAGCATGACCCACTTTTTAAAAATTATATGAATTTTAGTTGTTATCAGTAAATTTAATTATTCTCTTGTTGTTCAACAAATATTTTTATACAATTATTTTATTATTTCATCACAATTTTTAACTATAATTTGGGTATTTCTACAGTTTCTTAGGAAAGAACTGTTAGGTACATTTCAAAACGTTTCGCCTAAAAAGTACATACTAGTAGTTTTCTGTCAGAATTATTTATAAACTCTTCTCAAAATTTTTGTATGACTGTGGCTTTAAGTTATTTTCAAAAATATAAAGATATAAATCTTTCTACGCACACATTATATAGTCTTATAATTCATTATTATACATTCTTATAATTAGGCTCACATTGAACATTAGTTTTCAACAATTTTCATAGTCATTTATGTACAAAATCTTTTAATTTGTTTGAAAATAAATTTTTATTTTTAAATGTGACTCCAGATGGAGACACACGCTCGAAAATTTCATAGATGTAATAGATGATGCAATAACAGGATGAATAAAAATTTAATTATTTGTGTATTTTTCTAGTATTTATGTAAAACATAGATGAGTATTGCACAGTTAAATGATAGGAAGTATAAGATTTGGAGCAGTATTCACCAGTCACCAAGTTCATGTTTTTCTCCAGGAAATTTAGCATTAAAATAAACATCGCCAAAGTATTGTGCGAATCCAGACAAAATGTACATAAGCACCGTAAAATGTATATTGGATAATTTCTGTTTTTTAATGTTTTTGTGAACCTTGTAGAATGTAGAAATTATATCTATCGGATGGGAATATATAATACACAACTAATGCAAATATTTTATTCAATGAATAAATAGTTTTCATTACCTTCTTATTTAAAATATTTTCTTTTATTACTTGTTTTCGGCTTTCACTGATTGTATTATATTGCTGATATTTGTGCTTTCTGCTAAATATGTCTAGCATTTGTAAGTATAAAATTAAGTGTATAAAAACCCTTCCCCCACCCCATTTAGAGTGATCGATTTTGTCATCTGCGCTTTATAAAAGATCCCTGATCCGTGAAATTTGTGATTTGTTGCAGGAGATTGAAAGAGAACAAATTTTGTAAGAAATCAAAGTTTAGTTGTGTGTGTGTGGAAGCTAGATTTTTTTTCGTTCTTTGTCGCGGGTTATTGTATTTCTCGAAAAATGAATTACCTTTCTATTTTTTAGATGAGAACGTTTATTTTTAGCATTAGTTTGTAAACTCTGGTGGAAGTTTCTGAAAAGAAATGGGAATGGAACTATTAATTAAAATATTTTTTAAATAATTCTAGCTTTTTATAAGAATTTTTATTCATTTATTTCTTATTTCTCATTAATAATTTCTACAATAATAATTTTATTTCTTTTATATTTTACATTCATTCATTATAGAAGATTAAAAACTTTGACAGTGTGACATTAGAGTTTCTTGTAGAACGAACCTGGCAGTCATGTGAAGTCAAATTAGAACCTACCTAGTGATCATGGTAGTGGATTCGAGGACAACGTTGTTTTCTTTGAGTCAGGATGTAGAGCCCTGATGGTACAAAAGACACTTCGTGTAGAAGCTCTGATGTACGGTAAATATGGTAGATGTCATAAGTGATCTCAATGGCATGGTGTGGGAGTTTGGAGAGGGAGGTTGCAGCTCAAGTGTCGCTCTCGTAACACTTGACAGAGGTTCAAAATTACGAGGTATCTTTGTCTCCAATTGCCTTCATTTTGCTTCTCAGTATGACGTTAAAAATCACATCACATTACAAAAGGAGCTTTTGGATATAATTTTAGATTTAATTAATTATGTAAAATTGAATGGTACTGAATACTTTATTCCAAATACAAGGTGATAATGTTACCATTTTTATGAAAATGAAGGATATAATGAAGTTTAACAAAATTATATGTATGGAGTAAAAAATAATGTCTAAAAATTCAAAGTTATTGGCTTGGACATTTTCTCCAACCAAATCAATTGTTAAAACGCTGTAAAGTGTGTAGATAGCGTGTAAAAATTAAAACGCTTAAATGAGCAGATTTGAGAGCACATACACGCACGCACACACACACATACGCGCACGCACACACACACATACGCTCACGCTCATGCACAGAGCATTCAGTTAAAATGTTTCTTACGGATAGAGGACAAAGACATTGGTTACACAAGGAGGATTTTTTCCCTCTATGAGGTGTTTATATGTCGGTCTTGAGTGTCCAGTTTGTAGATGTATATAAATAATGTCTTGTCTTCTATGTGAAAAATGAACTTTAATGAGAAATGAAGAGTTTTACCTGATTCTGTTCATTATTTATTTCTAGATTCCATTGATCCTGTTGATCGTCTCGAATTCGTGATTTAGCAACTCTGTCGACTGTTTCGTTGGCTTGATACTCGTGAAAGGCATCCAACAAAATATCACCCGGATGTTTTCCCACTTCCGATTATGATTCTTTTTTAACATTTCAAAGATCAGAAAGTGACATAAAGAATTTAGGTGAATTAAAAATTCCATATAGCTTGACAAGTTCAGTGCTCAATCTAAAATCTGTTATCCCTCCAAAACGTTTCTTTACGTTAAATGTCTTGCGGATCATCTCTCCAACGTATGTACGCAATTTTTTCTATTTGTAAAAAAAACAGCTTTACATGTAAATTAAAAAATAGAGATAAATATAATTTTTTAATATTAATTAATTATTACTAATTAGTCATATTCCGTATGAAATGAGTAGAGTACTGATTTATTTTATTCTTGCTATGTTGTAAAAAATAATTTTTAAACTATGCAAAAAAGATAAATTCTATTATGATATATTTTTGCGCATTCTGATAAATTTGTGAAAAAGAAAATGAGGAATTTCTTGAAATATGTAATAATTTAAAAATTTATTTGAATCTTGTAATGAATAAAGCCTCTATATACGTGTTGTAATTAAAAATCTTGCTTGCAAATTTGTTTTATTTTTCGAGCGGCCGTATGGGATTAATAAATGGAAAAATGCTATTTAAAAAGAATCTCGCTAAAGTTTTACTAAGAAAATATTTTATTCTAATGAATTTGAAAAAAAAAATGAGCTCAGTATAAAAATGAGTTATAAAAGTGATGTAAGAGATTTGAGTTATACTTCTTTAAGCCCAAACCTGAAAATTATTTTGATAACTTAAAGAAGATTCTATTCGATGAGTCTATCATTGAAATGCGGCATGAAGGAAAAAACAATATTAGCTTTCATTAATAAAACCTATTACATATAATACTTCATTTGATGTATCCATATTTTATCAAAAAAATCATAAGTCTTAAACTCTTACAATGAAGTAAAGTAGATCTTAATAATGCTCTATATTTTAAAGAAATTCCTAACATATTGTGGAATAATTAAGGTAATTATTTAATCCTTAACCAATATCAATTATATCCGTTTAATTATTCCATCCTTAATTAGTATTTAAAACAGCCACTACTCACTAATCATTTAAGACACAAAAATTAATAGTCATTTTAAGTAATGAAACAAATTATTCTTAAAGTTTGGTTTATTCAAATTGTAGAATAATCACTACACATACTACTAATTAGAAAGTCTGTGGAAATGGTATGCGATGTATAATGAAATATTATGTCGTATCGATGGTGAAAACTCTACACAAAACGATGACGACAACTCAATGCGGCAGCAATAAAAATATCTGGAAAACAATGTCAAGTTTGTTTTGGTACCGTTTACAAATGACAACACACAACGGTAAAACTAACTTATCTTGTCAATGCCATTTTATCGTCAAAAACAGCCGTTTTCTTACCCACCTTCATATTGCAAATTCAATAAAATTACTAAATTTTTACAACCTCGTTTAAATTTCCTAAATTCACATCGACTGACTAAAAGTACTTATAGAATTAGTAAAACAATATATTGACTTTTGATATCCAAAGCACCCAATCATCCGTACTCAGCATTAATCCCCCAAATTTTTTTCTTGCATATGTGTTACTAAAATACTCTTACCTATGCAATTTAATCCTGAATTTGAAAGGATTACTGTTTCTTCTCTCCAAAGGGACTCGAAACATTCATTAAAAGCACCCTTTGTTATTCCCCAACCCTTCCTCGTAAGCAAAAAATAGAAGGAGCAATGAAGGATAAAATGATGTTTTCTTTGGTAATCAGATATTCCGCTGAAAGACATGTCTTTGGTTCTATTCACCCTCTTACAGTAAACCAGCTTCTGTTTGTTTTGACACACTCCCCTGGAGCATCTCTTTTCATCTCTTGTGCCGTGAAAAAGGTGGAAAACTCGTAATGTTTTTGTTTCTTCAACGGGAAAGGAAGATGTTTTTTATGAAATATAGAACACAGGAAAATTTGTTTCACGTGAAAAAAGGGATTAATATTTATTTTTTTCTTTGCTATTTTTTGCCATATGTAGTGTATTTATTTTGATAAGTTATAGTGACTGGGTACTCTTCGAGCAATTTTTTAAAGTTAGATATTTAAGAATAATCCTGTTAAACCTACATACTCTTTAAAATAAATGTAGAGCAAAAATAACTTTAACAGAATTATTAAGAAAACTATGAAATTTTAAGAAACAGATTCAATTAAAATTTATATAAATCGTTTCTGTCAAAACTGTTTTTTCTAATATTGATGTCTAAGTTATAAAGCAATTTATTTTGAACATGAGTCTGAAATTTCAAATTAATATGACGAATAGTTTGTGAGAAATCTTGCGCGTAAGTTAGCAGTTTAGTTTTGAGGAAAATGAAGAATAGAAAAAAAAAGGTTAAGTGTGGTTGGTTCTTTTCCCATGAAATCTAGAAATATTGGTAGAATCGTTAAGCGTTTGACACAAGATTGTTTAAAAAGGATGGTTATAATAAATGTTTTTAAAAAATTCGAGAATTTTGATTTTTAAGGTTACTAATACCCCGTAAACATAAATGAAATAAGCAAATTAGAAAAAAAAAGATTTAAATAAAAATTTATTTAAAGTTTAAATTGTTTTCGAATTATTCAAATATTTTAAAATTTCTTCTACGTTTACTAATGTTAATGTTTTTATAATATATTTTAATCAATTTTTAGCAATGTTTCTCATACTTCTGTGTATAGATTCGGTTATACTAAACTTATTTAGAATTTTATAAATTATTCTTTACCATTCTCAAAGAAAAGCAATTAAAATTGTTTCGTCTAATTAAGGGAATTTGAAAAAAATTATTTATTTAAATCCTAATTTCATGCGCAGAGAGAGTTATCAAATGTGTTGTACAAACCAACAAAAATAAATCAAAATTTTATATTGATTGTAAAATAAATCTTTTTATATACGAGAATATCATCACCAAACTTAACGTTTTAAATGCATGAACATGAAAAAAAAATAATAAAAAGCGGAGAAAGAAAGATTAAAATTTGGAAGGTCAATGAAATGATTCGGCACACTAACCAGGAATATATTAAATGCATCGCTAAATTTTGTAGCTAGAGCTATGAGAATCGGTACACATTCAGTGAGACTCCATTTTTTCGCAGTTTTATTATATATCTCTTTTTATGAAATTCAGACCATTTTTTTTTTTGGAGTCGTGTATGCGAATAATATATAATTGTTTTTTTAGTGTAGTCACAGTTAAATGCATTGTAAGAGCAATATAATAGTCGATTTTACTATTGGGTTCGAGGGAAAGTTCTGTCGTATTTTAAATAGGCAGGTGATTTTTCTTGTAAATAAAAAAAACATCTGGCTAGTGAGTCATTCGGATTTTTTTTGTTCTTTTAGCTGCTGTATAATATAGAAGGAGTCCTTTTTTACCGTTCATCATTTACTTGTGATATTTAAAGTGAAAAATATGTCAGTAGATAAAGGGCATTTAAGACACTGCATTTTGTATGAATTCCAAAAAGGAAGCAAAGCATCGGTTGCATGTAAAAATTTATGTGTGCTATTTAGAAAAGATATTGTAAATGTTCGTACTTGTCAAAGATGGTTTAGCAAATTTCGTTCCGGGGATCTAAGCCTCCAAGAAAGTGATCGATCTGGACGACCATCCAACCTCGATAATGATGTTTTGCGATCCATGTTGGAAAATAATCCACATTTAATAAGTCGAGAAATTGCAGAAGAGTTTGGCATTCATCATACAACTGTTGGAGATCATATTAAATCTCTTGGGTTTGTGTTAAAGCAGAGTGTTTGGGTTCCATATGAATTAACGGAAAATAATTTGTCCGATCGTGTAAGAATGTGTTCATCACATCTGATTAGACACAATGTGGAGCCGATTTTGGACAAGCTGGTTACTGGAGATGAAAAGTGGATTCTTTAGGAGAATATTAAGAGAAAAAAATCTTACTGCAAACCAGGAACATCGCCAGCAACAGTTCCAAAACCAAGTATCCATCAACGAAAAGTACTGCTTTGTTTGTGGTGGGACAGGAAAGGTCCAGTGTGCTACGAGTTGCTGAAACAGGGGGAAACCATTAACGCGGATCTGTACTGCAATCAGCTGGATAAATTGAATGCAGCTATCAAAGAAAAAATGCCAGCATTAGTGTCCAGAAAAGGAATAGTGTTCCACCACGATAATGCTCGACCGCATACTCCATTGGTGACGCAACAAAAACTGAATGCGTTAGAATGGGAAGTCCTTAGTCACCCACCGTATTCACCTGACATTGCACCATCTGATTATTACCTATTCAGATCTCTGCAAAAATATCTAACGGGAAAAAAAATTCAAGTCTTTTGAAAGTGTTTCTAAGGCAGTTGCTGACTGTTTTAACTCCAAGGACGAAAACTTCTACAAAACAGGAATTCACAGGTTACCTGAAAGATGGCAACATGTTGTAACAAACAACGGAGCATATATAATTGATTAATATTAAACACATATTTTTATAAATGAATTCAAATATTTTCTTTAAAATACGACAGAACTTTCCCTCCAACCCAATATTTTCTTTTTTAACTAAAAGATATATTTTTTTAATGACCATCATAAGAGAAGATTTTTTTATTTACATTTTAAAAAAGGCTACAGAACGAGTTTCCCAAGTTCAGAACCCACAGCTGACAACATTGAAAATTCATGTAAAAGTTTTGTTTTATTACACTTTCTAAAATCTTACAGAATATTCTTTACGTATCCAGAGCAGTTATCTGGAATATTCTACTGCAAAATATAAAGCCCTATATTCTCTACTGTAGAGGGTTCTGTTAAAATGTACCTTCTCACAGTTGATTAATAAACCACGCTATTCGAACATCTACTGTGTCTTAAATTCTACATGCTCCAACATCTAAGAAACAAGATATATATATATATATATATATATGCAAATTTGAGAGGAGGATTTCCTGTAACTTGACTTTTACAAAGGAAGTGAGATATTTACAGATACTTTTTTCGATTACCAAGGGAAGTTTATGAAATGATCCTTCAATCTCTGTGAACACTTTGGCAACATTGACGAGAAATTTGGTGACTTTTAATGAAGGTTCTTGAAAGTGCTAAAATCTTGTCAATATCTCTAGTTAGTTGAAATTTATGGACTTTTTTCTGAATTTTCTCTGTGATTTCACATATGGGGGGAACAGCTACAAATATGGAAAGGTGCGAAGTCGCAGGGAATTTGGTGGAAATCGGCAGAGTGAAGCTGTCGGAACTGTCAGAGTTAACACTCAGGGATGCCGCCTGTGCATCAGTGAATTTAATTGCCGGAAACTGTCGGAGTCCGTACAAAGTATTACTTTAGAGATTTGTTCGTGGTTTAGAGTAAATTGGTGAGCTGAACTGTATTGAAAATACTTTGCTTATTATTATAAGTGCTGGTTTGTAATTATGTTGCTGATGTGCTCAAGAGCTGTATTTGTTCTTGTTGTGTGAATAATATGGGTAAGTGCCGTGTTTCTTCCGTATATTTTTATGCCTGATTTCATACATTCTAATGCATAAATGATACAATACACTTTTTCTAAAATTTTAAGCGAAATACAATCGATAATATAATGAATGCTAAATCTATGTACTACAGCAAGGAAAGCTAAATAAAAAGAAAGATTTACAACAAAAACAGTCTGAAGAAGTTTGAAAAAAAGAGGAAATAAAAGTTGTAAGTACTAAAACCAATAAGAAATTGAATTATTATATTTTTAATTCGACAACTTCCTTAAGAAAATTTCTACTGAGTTAATCTAGATTTACAGGCCTAACATTCACCATTTAGAAAACATTTCATAAAAAATGATTATTGTAGCAAAATTTCTAAAGATCTAATATACAATTAAGAAGGAAATAAATATTTAACTAATTAAGTTACCACGTAAAGCTAAAAAAAAGTGTAAAATAAAAACTTAGACGTAAAAGTGAAAAAGATCAAAGAAGCATAAAGTAAAAAAAAAAAAAAAATCAATAAAAGAAAGAGGCAGAAAGTGAAAACGGAAGTAAATGTAATGCCATCTATCAGACGTAGTGAAAACTAATAGAAAGAACAAATAATTCATTCTAAACGATTGTATAATGGAAATGTGAAAAAATATACTCAGGAAAAAAAAAATTAGCTCACCAAGAAATAATTGCGGGATCGCAACGAAACTTGGCATGAAGGTACATGTCGAAGAGATATGCAAAGGATTAGAAATGCAGCGTGATTGCGCATTACGTATAACCGGTAGATGGTGTTTTACGTCGTACTCTGTGGAAAATAAAACAGGTAACCAAAGTTTGTTTGAGTGTGCTGAATCATTTACAAAGGAAGAGCTGAGGTAGACATGCCATTACGCCGTTTTCGAAGACAATATGAGCAGCTGTCGCAGTATGAGAGGGGAGAATCATCGGCATGATGGAAGCTGGGTGGTCATCTAGGCGAGTAGCTCGTCAATTAGGCCTCTCTGATTGTGTTGTGAGGAGGTGTTGGTACCATTATGAGTCTAAATATAATTAGTGATATTGTTTCTAAAATACTAAGACTTAAAGAAGTAGTCCAAAACAGTACCCTTTTTATCGGAAAGCTACAGCTGTCACTTTTGTTATAAATATGACTATAAACTTTATCACCTTTTATTTTTAAACTTAATATATAAAATTACAGATTAATTTTTAGTGTCATCAATTTGCAATAATTTTAAATACGTAGTGTTGTTAGATAAATATGGTTTAACATGTTTATTATTATTTTAAGAGATTATGATATCATCAATATATATAAGCATATTCAAATTATTATATACAATACAAAATACAATTATATTCGATATAAGACAATTAAATGTCAGCCAAACAATTACTTGTAAGCCCACCATGTAGTATACCTTTAATTTTCTCTCTTATACATATTATTATTCAAAAAATATATAATTTCCTTTTGAAGTTAATTAAACTTTAAATTTTTGATATGCAATAGCCTTATTAATATTAAATTTCTTATAAATCTTTATTATAATTTTAATAAGATCTTCAGTATCTATTGAATTACAAGGATCTCCAAAATCACAACTTATGTATCACAAATATGTTTATTTTTAATTTATTTAATTGTATGAACACTATTTTTAATAATAGTAGTTTTATCTGAATTATTTACAATATTGTATTTTGTAGATTTTTTTTCTGATTTCTTTCCAGCATAAGATATATAAGTGCATGAAACAATAGTGACAGTTCTAAGTTTAACAGGAGTTAAATGAAATTTTTGGGCTAATAATGTGAGATAATTGAACCTTAATATTTTATCACCAATTTTTCCATATAATTCTACAATTTTACTAGATTTTTTTTTACTATAATGCTAACCATTATAGAAGATTTGTTTTTTATCGAGATACTTACTAGTTAAACTAATGTATAGTTTTTTTGGAAGTAAAATAATTATAAGGTACTTTAACTACATAAACTGTTACAAAGTTGCCTTGGATAATAATGACAGATTACTTTAAATCTTTCATATGAATATTAATACATATGAAAGGTGTACATAAAAAATACATCTTTCATATGAATATTTTTAATGACCGATAATTTTTATATGATATATTTATGTATTGATACGATTTTCATTTTCATACACACACGTGTGTGTTAAGTTTCATGTTTTATGCAATGTTATTAAATTTTATGCGATTTTTAAGTTTTATGTAATTTGTTCACAAAAAAAGCGTTATAAATGTAAGTAAAGCAAAATGTGTGGTAAATTGCTTTCTTTACAATGAAAATATTCACATCATGTAACCTTTTTAATTGTATGCAAATTAAAAATAATGTTTCACAGCACCATTTCACCTAAAAATTATTATTTCCCTGTGAAACAAAGTTTGTTGTGTCTTAAAGAATTTATTTCATATGTATAAAAATATTATTACTTCATTGTTAATGTACTTAAGTGCCTTTACAGAAATCTATCTTTCCTACATAAAGAAAAATTATCCCATTATACCAAAGAACATATGTTTTTTTCTGAAGTGAATGATAAAAAAGGGTATAATTTTAATGCGAGTATTGTCCTTAAATGAGGTACGATTATTTATAAACGAATGAGATTCATTGTAATTAAAAAAAAACTTAAAAATGGATTTCTAAATCTTATGTCTTTATTCCTTTTTTATGTTTTCAGTTATTCCTTGATGTTTGCTGAAACATATTAGGTAATTAATAAATAAAACTATGTTTTTTCACTGAAAACATACTTAATGATAAAAGGATATTAAAATATTAAATGCAATTTCTCTGGGTAAATATAATTCTTTTTTAAGAAGATTAATTTTTTAGGGATCTCATGGCAGCAGTTTCTCAATTTTATAGGCTTTTGGATAAGAAGTTATTAAATTTGTTTAAGGAAATCATTTATTTAAAATTTGAACTGTGCAACTTTTTTCAGTGCTCTGCTACAACTTATAAAACAAAAACTTCTAATTAAAATACCCCTTAAGTGATTAATTTGCTAAGTATTATAAGACAGAAGATAAAATTTATATGTTTAAGCAAAATAAATATGTAAAATTATTAATTAATTGTGATTTCATGTAAAATTATTTTTTTACACATTTAATCCTCTTTCCAACATTAAATATTAGAATGGATCAAGATTTTAATTTAATTAATTAATTGTTTATTAAAATCACATTTAAATAAACAGGATAGCTACCAGTGAGGGACATCTTAACAAATTTCCTCGATCAAGCGACGAGGATGACACCAGAGCTGGCATTCCTCTCTTTTAATTTTCGTGCCATCCCAGCAAGAAAACATTGCTTGATATTAAATACATAAAATCTCCGTTACATTACATGTCTTTAGTGGGGATCCATGAGCTCGCGACCATGAACACTTGTTTACCGTTGCAGCATGAAGGTTTTAACCCTTTCGGGACGACGCGCCTTGGCGTAGAACGTTCCCTGGGTACAGAGGAGAATCGAAAGAAACTATCCCACAGGCCGGGGAGTTTGCGTAGCTAAGTCTCACTTTAGAAAAAAAATCTGCCACACAAGTTTTCGACCTAATGTCAAAATGTTTGGTAAAATTTTAGATTATTAAATAAGCTGTTATATATTTTAAAATTAGCATTTTTATTAATCTTTTTCCTTTAATGTACAGAAAAATGTATATAAAGCAGTGCTTATTTTGAGAAATAATTTTCAGAAGCAGTATTGAAATTATTTCGAAGTTTTACTCCCAAAAATATCAATAAACCTTAAAATTAATAAATATATAAACAATAAAGAATATTTATAAGAAGTGACAAAAATTATATAATATGAAGACCATGTCTTGCAATTTTTGAAGTGCGAGAAACGAAAAGTCTTGTTTTGTCCGTCTCTGACAAAATGTCCGCATCAGAATCACTAGAAATGCTCCTTTTAGATAAAAAGGAGCATTTCCTCATAAAAATTAATCACACTATCATCATTGATTGGCTCGTCGACCATGTGAGTATATTCTTCTGATAAACAGCGCTTTCACGCAATTAAAAACATGAGTCAAGGCTTTCTGAAATAAAAAGGGAACTGAACGAAATACATCGAAGAGCAACGGAAAGTCAAAGAATACTGACGGTACAGCTCTAAAAAGAAAGAAATAAAAAATACGTAGCAAAAACCAACAAAAAAATATTCGATGAAAAACCAGAAACGGGAATATATATCACATGGAAGTTTAAAGAGCCGAGTTCAGTTTGTTTACATTACGCTTTCCTTCCTCCCTCATAAGAGCTGGTGAGCAAAATACTGAATTAAGACAGACTGTGATGAAACTGAAGGTCAAGATCTCTTAAAAATACTATTAAGTTCAAAGGTAAGGGACTCAAGGTGCAATCTAGAGATATTTAGAAAACGTTCCACCTTTGAATTCGAATGTGCATTGTTCGGCCCCTAAGCTCATTCTCTAGCGATGCGTATTTGGTACGTTTGGCCGCGAACGACGATCGCGAGTGATGCGTGTATGGTACATTCTTCCCGAAAGGATTAAATTGGCATCACTTAAATCTCAAGTTAAGTAAATAAATACACGAGAAGCTTAATTTTACAGAATTTTGAATAATATCTCTTTCGAAAAAACAGTACCGATTTTTTGAAAAGTAAATATTGATTTTTTTTAAAATTATGTGTGACATTATTTGCATGTATAATCAAAAACTCCTATTCATTTTTGTGATATAATAGTGCTCGAATGAGCCATACACAAGCTACACTTTCTAAAAATGTTATTACATTGTTCTCATCAAAATGTTTTTAGTTCGGTTTAATTTCAGTTACTGTAGAACTAGAAGCCGCTGCTGAAGCCGCTGGTATCTTTAACACCGAATTTCGTATCGCAAACTTCGTACTCACCAAATTAACATTCGCACTTTAACCCTCTCGCTCCCCTGGACCTCATATGAGACCCCTACATTGATTCAATGTATCAGTGATTTAAAATAATTTTGTCTCCTGTTTTTCGCTTGAGTGACACATCTTATCCATTTAAGCTACAAATGGGGCCTCAGAGTGTTTTAGTATATCATAACAGGTGGTAGCATCAATATTGAAAAATTGAAGTCTGATTTTGTAAAAGAAGCAAATGCAGATATAATACCATTTGTTTATTATTGTAATATACTTCTAAATAAGGAAAGTAAAAGTTTTCGCTGTTATAAGATATACATGTGGCACATAATCCTATTAAAATGGTTTACTTTTAAAAAATAAACTTCATATCTATTGGAAATCATAGTGCCTCATATGAGGCTCTAAGTAACACGTGGTTGCAAAAGGGAACTTCCTTAAAAAATAAAAATAAACAAGTTTTATTAAAATTCCTTAAAAATAGTTTTGCATTATCGTTTTTAATATAAAACGCATAATTATGAAATTAACTTTGTTGAAAATTTAATTAAAATTTATTTATATTGTAGAAAATAGACAAAAATGGAAATGCTGTAGAAAAAATGGAATCGAGGAATTGTGAACTTATAATGCATACAAATCACCATGTATTTTTCGACAATTTACTCAGAACAATTACTCTTTTGATGAAACTTATTGAATGGAAACTTTTTTCAAGAAAATCAATACCTACAAATTGGTTACACGGAGCTACAAATATATTGCAACCTGTAGGATCCGTAAGCGTTGGAGTAGGAAAGAAAAAAGTGTTATAGAAATTCCAAGATCTGCTTCTATCGAAATGTATAATGAAAATATGGGTTCATGGATTCATTATTAAGTCTCTATAGACATAAGCTTCTACATACACGGTGGTACTTCCAAATGTTTCACTTTATACTAAATGTTTGCAACGTAAATTGTTGTACTTTATGGAAATTAGATTCTGAAAAGGAATCCATGGATTTTTATTAGAATTTAAATCCATTCTGAATTCCCTTGTTTATAAAGTTAGCTTGACTCAAAGCAAAAAGAAAGGTAGACCAAGTACTTTCCCGTATCCTAAAGAAAAAAAACTCTTTAAAGTACAAACTCTTGCTGAATTGAGAAAAGATGGTCCTGAGTGCTTCCAGGTACTTCACTCAAGATAATTGCCCAAATATATCTGTAATTTTATTGTATTAAGTAATAAATGCTAAAATATCCTTTAGAACTTTTAAATAAATATAAAAATTACGTTAAATTTGTCGTCTATTTCCTATCATTTTTCTGAAAAAGCATGTTTGGGGCATTTTAAACTTACAAGCCTCATATGAGGCTCCTCAAATTTCCCTTCATGGGATCAAGCTGAACAAATAATTATTTTCTACAGAAGTTAAATCAAGAATTTAAGTACATTAATTCAAAGAATGATTTTTTTTTCTTCCCTTTTTTTCATAATTCGTGGACGAGAGGGTTAAAAATGGTGATACATTACGTCGCAAAACAAACATTATATATACAATTTTTATCGTCATTCAATGATACTTGTTTGGAGCACTTTTCTAACGAGCTCATGGATAGCGTCAGTGTTTCATTCATAAGTACTAAGCGAGAATTACTTTAAAACCACCACCTTAATAGAGCATTTTTCTATGGTGTACATTCAGAAGATATAAGATCACTTTCCCCTGCAGGTGGAGGATGTGGTAGCTGGAAGGTCATTATCCCGAGCTGGCGTTGTTTAATTCAGATCGTAGGTTCGAGTCCTATCCCCACTGATGGCGAAATATATAAAGGGTTTGATGTACATTAAATGCATCGATGCTCAGTTCTCAATTGGGTAGGACATGGAAGGTCTTTTAGGGTAGTGTCACATTAGGTGTCGTCCTCGTCACTTGATCATAGCTCAAAATTGCGAGATCACCGATATCTCTCAAATTGATCAATGTTGTTAATAAATATATAAATAAATCCCTCAGGGACATTTCCAACACATACATGTGCCTGATAGGAATACCTACTTACTGATAGG
>BMAW01015115.1:0-42452 GCA_019974015.1 Nephila pilipes | reverse complement strand
TACTTACTTACCACTTGATAAGAATACCTACTTACTGATAGGAATACCTACTTTATAGGCTCAAGCTACCAAGATCATACCAATATCTAGGGTCTATATACCCTTTTCTCAACCTTGTGTGGCTTCATTTCCTGGGAATAGCATACACATTGCTCCATCTTAAATTATTACAAGAAACTGCAAAAAAGTAATTGCGTGACCTTGACAATCGACGAATTAAATACTTAAGACTTGCGCAATTTGCAACTACAATCAAGTGAAGATCGAGAAAACAATATTAATACTTCACTCTGCTAACTTCCATGCCACACCGTAAAATTGTGAAGGACTGACAAACCGCTAAACAAACTTCAACCTCCATTTAGCAACCCCTTAATTCCTCACGACTGGTCCTCGGTAGAGAGAGGGAGTAAATCCTTATTCGATTTGAATATCGTCCATCACGAAGCTCCAACCACTACCACTAGACTACTGCGACTATCGGTATTAAAAAATACCAAAAATTATTAGCATCTCACCGGTGCAATGAGATATATGTGGTATTAAGGTAAATGAACATTAAAATAATACAACTTAGCATTTATTATTATTATTTTGTTAAAAATAAGGGGTGTTTCGGTGACTCGCCTATGCATTATATGATGAAAATTGTTTGTTCAGATGTTTTCTCTTACGCCTCCTATTTTTGTCCATGAGTTTCGAAACACCTTGTTTTTCCCCTTTCCCTATCCAACTACGTCAACGAATGACAATAAAAAACAAACCCATTGGAAGGAAACTCTGGTGGTTGTTGTCGATCTCAGGACGGAATGGATACTATCATCTGGTGATCAAAACGAAAGTAATGTCCCTTAAAATGCTCGTTCGTTTTTAGGAAGGGTTGAAAGTCACAAGGCTGGGTGCGATGAGATCTCATTGCTTTGACCTTACCTCTATGTGATCCACTAGCTTCTTCAGCCTTCAAACACCAGTGAAAACGCAAAGAAACAAGGGAAGTTTGCAGCAGTCCCATGAAGCTTTTTGGTCCCCTAAGAATTTTGAAAATTATCTCACATAGAAAAAAAGTTATGGTCATGAAAACATTACTTTAAATGAAGCGTCGTAAAAGCATTCGAAATTTGAAATATGAGTTAGAGTAAATGTAAAC
Organism: Nephila pilipes; assembly: GCA_019974015.1. NCBI lineage: Eukaryota > Metazoa > Arthropoda > Arachnida > Araneae > Nephilidae > Nephila > Nephila pilipes. The sequence goes on along the minus strand of BMAW01015115.1, from coordinate 41,305 downwards.
ATTATTAAGAATAAACAAATTTCTTTAACCATTTACTAAACCAAATGCTTGATATTTAAAGCAAGGATTTCGAGAACATTCATTTTCTTGTTAAAAAATAAGTAGTATATTTTTAAGGATTTAGAACTCAAACCCGGAATACCGCAAAAGTGAGGTTGGTATTTAATGATTATATTCATTACCTGATTCCGCGATAACCTAATACTGTTACTCTAAATTTTGGACTTAGTTGTGTCTTTCGAATATTCTATATTTCCTTTAAACAGAAACTGTTAACACATTTTCTTAAAATATACAATAGCTCTGAATTAAAGTTCGCGCAATCTTTGAACAATGTTATTCAGAACACAATATCGTATTAGCATGAAAGGTCTACATCTCTATAAAACCAAAATCTGATACACCCAATGGCTCTTACACACATTTGAGACTGTGTCTAAAAATGTTCTAGACTGATGTAGGAGTTCCTCCTTTCATCTAATGGGGTCTAGTTGTGTGGCCAAATTTGGCAACATGGTGACATTTAGAGATGAAATTCATCACCAAAAGTTTGTCGATATGATCTTCCCCCTCTACACAACGTTATTTAATTAGGTATTTCAACATTATATATAAAACAACCTTTCCAGAAAATATTCCCTGTATAGATAAGACTGCATAGTCTAAAAGTTAGCGTAGTAGTACTCGTATACTGATACACCCAATGGCTATTATTATGTCCATAACAGAATGTCCTGGGACATTCTATATTAATCTAAGAAATCTTCCTCTCTTCAGGTGGAGTCTAATTGCGAAATCTGGCAACTTAGTGACATTTGTCGCCAAGATCAACTGTATCTATATAGCACAAGTTTTTTGATATTATCTGGAAAACTATCTTTCCAGAAATAGTATTCACTCAGCAGGGAAGACAACAGAGTTCAAATTTTGCATAATAATAATTATTTTTCATATTTACCAAGCAACATGCCCTTTTTGACATGATATTCTGATAGATCGAAGATTCGAGGACGTGGCTCGAGTTTACTTGCAACAGCAATCAAGTATGCGATGTAATGATAAGAAAATGTAACGAGACATTTTATAGAAATATAACGAGTCATTTTATAGAAATATAGCGAGTCATTTTATAGTAGTTAAGGAAGTTTCATATTATCTTTTAATCAGACAATATTTACCCTTTTTCATTGAATTATTTAAAACGCATTCTTTGACACTTTACATGTTATTAGAAACTGCATTATTCAGTTTTTCTTCTGTTTTGTGCTACAAAAAGTGTTTAAAATCATAATTGTTTCTTTGTAATGAGAAGGAAGTAATACTTAAACAATTATAAAATTATTATTATTTTCAATAGAACTTAATAGGTTTCCTATAGTACAAATACATTTAATTTCTATATTACATTATAGTAGTTGTATGCGAAAAATGTCTTAAAAATATTTAAATTCTTAAAATAATTGGAAGGAAAGAGCCTTAAAGGCGTTTCGATATGTTTTGGGGGCTATAATTAACTACCTTGGCAGCCTTAAAGTTTTTATGCACCAACAATATTGAACTCTGTAAAATAGTTAAACATAGTTAATTTTTTCCAAACTTTGCTTCTTAACTCGAACTTAACTATTTTAGAATAGAGGGTAAAAATGTTGGACCTAAAGGCACAATAGGGGGTGATAGTTTGAAAGGAAATTAGTATTTAATCGAGTTAAATGGTGGAAAGAAGGTAATAAAAAAATTAAGTTGAAAAACAGAACAAAATATTTTCTTCCTCCAAAAGTACATTTATAACATGTCTCTACGAAGGTGAAACGCGCTATGCTTATAATAAAGATAACATTTTCTCTAAAATGCATAAATAATAATATTATGTTATTTATAATAATGCGTTTTAAACAAAGCTTAAAGTTAAAATAAAGTTGTATCAAAAAAGGATAAAGGAGAAAAGGAATTTCTAGTACGCAGTTTAATGGAAATTATTTTGACTTTTTTTCTTCTTTTTATTCCAGTTTATTGATATTGTCTCTATTATAATCGTATTTACATAACTCAATAAATAATTTGCATCTCTTGGTGCCCAAAGATAATTGGTATTTTTCCGTTAATTAGTTACGAATTTCATCAATAATAAACTTTTCTTTTTGACGAAACTCAACAAACGAGAATATAAGAATTTCGATAGTAAAAAAGGCTAATTTTCAAAACACAAGAACACATTTTTGTTTAACATTCATTTCGTAATAAACCAAAGCAATGTATATCGAAAAAATAAAAAGCATAACTGATTTTCACTTCTATTTGATCCTTATACCATAATTCAATGAAATATAACTAGTTTTAAATGTCAATAAATAGTCTAATGACACTCAAGACTAATCCAACTTAAATATTTATTTATCAATTGTAATAATATATTATCTCTCTTTTTGGACTCTAACCCTAACCAACCAGTTTAAATATCACCGAGATTAAATAATCTTACCAAGACCTGTCGGTTCAAATCGCTTCTTCCAACAGTTCCTCTATATCATCAATAGTCGGTAGCTATCACTCTTGATATTAGCTGCTTCTTACTAGATCCCTACTCAGAGTTAACCTCTCTCTCTCTCTCTCACTACTAATTTTCCCTTTTACTTACATTCATTATCTATGAAACAATTCACTTTCTTTCAACCTGCATCTGATTAAGATAATCACGTTTCATTTTGTTTGGTATAAATTGTTATTTTGTAAAATCAATCTCACTTAAAGTCCCCAAAATTAGTGAAGACAAAAACTCGAGTAACCCAACATCACAAATCCTCCTCAGAAACGAAACGTGATTAATCATTAAGTACAATAACCCAGCGGGAAATTATGATTAAAATTTTAATTTAAAGGCTTAAATTACAAGATGCTTTCACTAAACCACTCTAGAAACTACAAATTCTTAAATTACCCGTGCATCCATGAATTTGAATTTACCTCCTCAGGCTAGGTAAACGGCTAATCTAAGACAAAATTTACAGAAAGCTTTCAAAGTATTTGAGTGTACAAGAAATTTTTATAACATAATAATTTATTTAACAATCTTCTTAAACTTCCATTCTTCTGTGCCTGGATCTCAGCAGGAGAATAAAGAGTAAACTACGGCCCACTTAAACGATGAAATCATCAGGACCACCTGGTACACTGAAATGGATTGTGTTGTATATTTTATGCACTAAATATCATTTAAATTACCATTTACATTGATAAACATTATCTCCATAAGGATGCATCACATCTATCACATAATATATAAACAACTAATGAACCAACGCGGTCTGGTCAAGAGACGGAACAATACAAAATGCGAACTTAAAGCAGTGCTAAGTGTTAATAGTTGTCGCGATCTCTAACTATGCATCGAGGTGACCAGATGTATAACACACAAATACAAACACGAAATGTCTATGAGAAAATAATACATAATTTATGAATAAATAATAAGACAGATAGGTACTTTTACAAAACAAGTGAATACGTAAACAATTGTTATACTTTAACAAATTTTTAAATTTCGAAAATCTAATTTTAAACTAAAATCCACTATTTTCCACTTGGAAATATCACTAGTTTGGCTATTTACAATTTTCAAAAAATATTTAGCTCAAAATGGATGTCCGTTAAATGTAGTGGAGCAATAGCCAAAGCAAAAAGTGGAGCAATAAACAATATGCTCTATTGCGCCGGAATTCAAGGTGAAAACTCAGACTTGTAATGATAAAAATATCTCGACGTCTCGTCAAATGGGAATAATAAAAAATAATATAACATAATAATTATCTTGAATTTTCTTTGTTGACAAGAATTTGGTTGATGAACTTCTTTCTAGACTGTGGGATGGGCTGTCAACTGGCAACTTGTCGCAGATCCTTTGAGATGGATAGGCATCACTTGAGATTGTTTCCTTGAAGAGCCTTGTGGACTGACTGCAACACTTCAAAGTTGAATTCTTGCGGACTACTCTTATGGCAGGCCTTTGCTTCTCCATGATTGGTTTCTTGTGGACGATTCTTGCTGATGGACTTTGCTTCTTCATTGCAGATGTCGAATGTGGCTATCCGTTGGTGATACTGGAGTAGAAGTAGGCATCCTTCTGTAAGGTGGCACTAACAACTACGACTTTTCATCTGTTGAATTGTAGATTTCCGTTTTCGGATCTGTTCTTAGATGCTCTCGGATCCCATGATCATGCTGATTAGAAATTTTTTGTGGCAAACGGTTGTGCATCTCTTTATGCCCAAAGGTATTTGATTTTCCCGTTAATTGGTAGCAAATTTCGACATCATTAAACTTTTCATTTTGATGGCAACGTAACGAAAAAGAATGTAAAGAACTTCGATAGTAAAAAAGATTAATTTTGAAAAAAGCAAGAATACATTTTTGTTTAACATTAATTTTGTAATAAACCAAAGCAATATATACTGAAAAAACAAAAAGTGCAAAATAAGTAAATTAAATATTTGTATAAATTCGTTTGAGGGGGCAGGCTATAGGTTTTTAATGTTAGTGATTAATAATAAACTGAAAAACATTAATCCTTCATTCTAGACAAATCTCAAATTCTCAATGTAATTAAGCCAAGAAAATTTGAATTTTGGTAAACAAGTTAAATAGAAAATAGCTCTCATTGCTACTTAAATCATAGCAAATGAAACAATATTTAATAATATATCGCTTTCGCACAGTTAAAGGAATTGTTTTAAAATTATCTTTCAACACTTAAATTGGGATAATTTACATCAAATTTTTGACTTCATTGATAATTAACCCGGGATTTATGTTGTGTGTGTGTGATTTTATAAATTAAATATATTTTTATAACATAAAAGAATTTTTAAAGAATAAAAATGAATACGATTTTAATTGTTTCAAACAAATTTCCTTAAATACAGATGCGAATCAGCTTCATTACCTTTCAATGAATGCTATTTATCATACGTTCCCACTCCTTTAAGTAAAAGCGATCTTTTCTATATGTAAATATATATTTTGTACGATTTTCTTTATAATTTTTTCTTATAATGCAGGTTTTATGAATATTTTTGCATATTGTGCACATGTTGATTAATACCATTGACAGTATACGTTAGAGGAATTCCAGCTAAGTTTACATGAAATATTTCCAATCCAATTACACCAATTCAGCGATTGTTTTGCGATATATTTCTGGTTTGGCTAAAATAATCTGTGAGATTGTACACTTATATTGTATATAATTATGTGATAGATGCGTGCTGAAATGCAATTGGATATCGTAACCAGTACATGCAGAATGATCAATAATCAAGATATTAATCTAAGGAAATACTTTTATACAATTTTTTTCCCTCTATAAATTGTAAATATATACCCAAATAAAAAAGATAAAAACTAATTCCATACAAGCGTATGAAAGAAAAACTCGAAGTACACTGAAATATATACTGAATTGAAAAATGTCATTGGATAGTGGTATGCAAATATTCAGTTGGCAGTAGCATAGTGTAAGAAATGTATAAATGGGGAGTGTATTGTCAGACAGTTTTCGATTGTACTCAAGCGATTCATGAGAAACTTTTTCCAACATGATTATGGCTCCACAGTGGTGATTAACAACCTTTGAAAACGGCCTGGTATTTGGAGTTAGATGCATAGGGCATTCCACTTCGAATAATTGTCGGGAATCAAACATTCCTCAATACACTTTGACAAGAGTAGGCCGAAATTATATAATTTCAGACATTATCTCCCTCCCTGGACAACATAGGGGCCCATAGTGTTTACCTAATAACTTAGATCAGTGACGTTTTCTTATGAACTTCAGGATCCCTAATTTCACGGGAATCTATGGTCATATAAAAATAGGGTTTTGTAATGAATCAAAATCCCGTATAGCAGCCATTTTGATTTCAAGAACGTAATGTTATTATTTTAGAATTTCAGCTTTACTTTTCAGACTTAAACTTATTATGTTCACTTGAATGCAATGTCAATTCAGAAGAACTAAAATAGCAAATGTTCCCTCGGAATTACATTTTCCCTCTGATTTTTAAAACATTCAACTCTATTTTTATTATTCATTTGTGGTTTTCCGAACTTTAAAATATTTTTGAAGGCTTCCGAAAATTTAGAAGGAAATGTAAATCTGCCTCGGAAAGCTTCATCAATTTTTGAATTTTCGGACAATTTTAATTACATTCCATTATATACAATAGTCTAGTTATAAATAGGAATGTAGAAATTCCATAGGATTAAAACTTACGTTCACGAATTCAAAATGGTTGGTAGACGGAAGCCTTAGGGAAATCGTTTCAAATTTAACGAAACTTTTGGCTAATTATTGTGATTTTAAACTAATTATTTTGTTCAGCCAAGATATTTGCAAGCAAGTTAATATCTGCTAACGTAGTTAATTTACGTCTCTATTATTTAATAATATGTAGTTTATTTGAGGTTAATTTATCGTCTAGTTAAAGTTAATAATTCATCTATAGGATAATTTAAATCTTTGAAACCTAATATTTCTTATTAAAGGGGAAATTATTTAAATAATTGATCGTATTACAGAAATTGTGTCATTTGCTTTTGTGAGAATCCTGGAATGTTTGTATCTGTAAAGAGTATCAGTGTGTTCTAGTTTCGTTTGAAATTAACTGTACTTCACTGTACTTTATTTAAGAGTTTTAATTATTAATTTTACTTTTATGAAATTGTACTTATCTTTAAACTGTATCTCAACATATGAATTAATAATTTTTGAGACTTTTATATTTTAATCACAAAAAAATGTTTTGAAAAATCTTCTCCAGAATTTAAGCTATGTGCAACGCCAGGTATTAAAGGGAGTAATTTCTGAAGCAGAAAAGAAGCACATTTGTTGCTTGAGCTATTTTGATATACGTATTAGCATTGAACTTTAAATTTCCTTTATTGCTAGAAATATAATAATTTTATCATAAATGTAATTCAAAAAACATTAATTTCGTATTAGATACAATAAATGATAAGACTACAAGCTCAGTTATTTCGCCAAGATTGGTGATTTTTGTAGTTTTTCAATGACTTATAGCATCACTTAACAAATCTTTTCTTCTGGCAAACCTTCTCAGAAAATACCTGTTTCACTTCCAAAACAAATGCCGACTCGAGAGAATGCTGCTTCTGTTAACCTTTTTGTCGCTTGGGAGATCAATTTTAGAAGGATAAGTAAATCCGATAAGATTTCAAACATGATGAACATACTTAATTTTATTTGATTCTTTTATAATTAGTTATATAAATTCAATCCAATGGTTAAGTACAAATATTTATAATCATTACAACGATCAAAATAATGTTTCATTAAGATAAATTTTAATCATATTAAATAATTTAGTGTACCAAAATTAAGCTGTAAGTAAATCTGAAACATGTTCTGATATATATTGAATGTATTTGATATGATTGGATTCTCCTTCCACAATTAATCTTCATTTCTATATTAAATTAGATTTTTAAACCTATTTCACTTCCAAAACCAATGCAGGTGTCGTCCTCGTCACTTGACCACAGTTCAAAATTACGAGATCCGTCGCCAATAGCCCTCGTGTAGCTTCTAGTGCGACGTTAGTTAAAACTAAACTAAAAAAATCCTAAACCAATGTCAATCTTTTATTGCCCAATATTTAACCTTTGGATGAAGTACAAGGAATGAACGCAAATGAACGTAAAATGCCATGTAGAACCATTCATTACCCACATTATTTAAAAATACGTATTTACTTAGTATACCAAATTAAACGCAAAATATAGCTCTTAAAATAATTTAAAGGGTTTCAGCCATAAAAAAATAATAAAATACAATATAGGTGCTACAAAGTACTTCAAAAATAGACAGATGATTAATTAACGCTAGGATAAAGAATTTGAATTCAAAATGTTTCTTTGAATTGAATTCATTTTGATTATTGCACTCTACATATTATATTATTGTTGTTATGATAATCTTAGCAAACAAATCTATTGCACTTTAACAAATCTATTTTACTTAAATAAATCTATTTTACTTAAACAAATCTATTTTACTTAAATAAATCTATTTTACTTAAGCAAATCTATTGCACTTTAACAAATCTATTTTACTTAAACAAATCTATTGCACATAATCTTAGCAAACAAATCTATGACCACATCTCTTGGTATTTCTTTTTGTTAAAGGACTAAACGTACCAATTATGCTTAGAAGAAAGTTCTGTTTCATCTCAGGTTTCACTATGGTCTTTTATATTTTCTAAAATCAACCTAATGATCATTGAGTGATACATTTTTCATTTGTTCACTTTGTGGTGTAGTTATTAGCGGTTTTATTAAAGCCATTCCAATACTCAAGAAATAGTTTCCTTCGAAAAGATTTACTTTTCTTATAGTTTTCAAATAATTGTGCAAATACTATAAATGCATTAATAGTTGCTACATCAGGCGTATGAAAAAATAAGACTAATGGGTATCATTTTGTATTAGGCGAACACACATAAATACTCATCTACCATTTGCTAAGCTATCCAGACTCCCTTTAATGTGATAGTAGTCAAGAGTCACTTGGGGTTTGAAGTGATAGTCTTCACCTGATAAATTCAAGTCAAAATGCTTGGTTGATAACAAGATTACTAATTTATTACGCTTAGGCACATATGAAAACATCACATCCTCCTTAGAAAATATGGAATCATTTGAATGCACTACATCTGTTCTATTTGAGCGAAATTCTGAAAAAATCTATTTTTGGTTCAGTTTTAGTGCAAGTGATTGTTTTAGGTGTTTTAGAAATTCTTTTGCAATAGAAAGAGATACATAAAAGTTATTTACTGTAATATCGTAACCTGAAGACAATCCATCAACCACCTCTCCGTTGAAGTATTGTGGTTATGGAATATATGTGCAGTGCAATTTCATAACGATCAAGTAGTGATCAAGGGTGACAAATGGTGTCTCAAGCAATAACTTCAGAATTCGTAACAAAATAGTGTAAAACTCAGCTATAAAAACGTTGGAAGAGCAGTACAATTTTTATAAACTAAATATTCAGTATAAGCGGGTATTGGAGTGGAGTCATTTTATGACCTTAATTAGTCATCCGAATGTAAAAATTTTTAAAATTTAACTTTTGTCTGTATTTAAGCAATCTATGTTTCTTTTATCTAATTTCTTACATTTATTTTTTAATAACTTGTAGACTTATCAACAAATGTTTGGCATAGAAAGTTTTGCGACAGTAAGATTTCGCTCTTAACACACAATCACTCAATCACTGATTTGATTCCTTTTGAATCAGTTGTATGAAGTTTCACAGAGTTATATTAATAAAAAATTTTACAAACTTGCATCAATAAAAATAATTTTTACTGTATATTGCTGGGATTAATAATTCATGTTGAATGTGAGCGATACCCACAAGAAGTGACAGAACAGCAATTAATATTCATGTTGGACCCTGTCACGAAGAACTAATGCTGTAATAGATTCATAATCATGAATACAGATAAATCAAACACAAAAAAAAAAAAATCTGAGTTAATTTTTGATTAATTTACAAAAAATGTAAACAGCAGTAATCTGACAAGAGATTATAGGGGAAAAATTGGATTCAGTTTTATTTGCGTATCCGATTTAAATATTTCGTGCCTATTATCCGCAGTTTCTCACATATGTATCAGTACAAAATGTGATCTATTTTGGCTCGAACCGATGATATTATGTAATCATATTGTGTCAATTATTGTTCCAAACATTTTGTACAGTACTTCGTCTAAATTGCCGCACTTCACTTTCTTGGCCATGCGAATACTATGGCATTTTTATACAAGCAAACAAGCCTCACAAATGTTATTTTACAGCTTGTACTTCAATGGAATAATGTAGGCTATCAATACAAAACTGTGTTTCTTTAGTTTAAATTATTTAATGTGTTATATATACATATGTGTGTGTGTGGAATGGCCGATGTTACTAATTATTCTAATTAAAGAATCAAACTTGGAATATTAGAACATTTAATATTGACGTTTCGCATTAACAATTATTGTACACACTGGACAAGATATTTCACAATAACATAAACAATCGTCTTCATCGTCTAAAATCAAAAATCGTCTTTTGGGTTACGAGACATCAACAAGGGAGTCTTTCTTGTTTCGATTACTCCAGTTGACTGTCCTTTGAGAGCGTGCTCCCTTCAGTAGCAGCGGCAGCACCCTCTATGATCGGATGTTCTTTCTACAAAGCTACATTTTGGCTGTCCTGGAAGAAAATGACCTCAGCTTCTTGATTCTAACAAAAGAAAGATCGTCTCAACCAAAAACACAAAGCTGAAAATAGAAAATTCAAAAGCAGTAACAAGTTGATAATTGGAACACCATTTATCAATCTTGGAACATCATCGTCTTCAGAAAATACTATCGCCTACTAAGTATCATCGTCTTAATTTGTCATCCGCTTCACTTTTCTCTTCTCTTTTTTTTCTATCGTCTTCAAAAAACAGATAAATCAGTCATGTTTGGGGGAAATAGTCATAATTAGTAGATACACAGTCAAATAAATGAAGTATAATTGGATATTTTATGTTTCACACCATCTTCTTATAAATTTTACATAAGTTGTAATCCAATGATGATTTATATTTTTTGCCGTACTTCCTAAGGATCCTAGGTGATCTATGTGATACGCATGTAAAGTTAAATCATCTTTATGAATTGGATGAAGAAATCCTTCCTGCTTTCCTTTTTTTACAGTTTACATGGAAAAAGAAACACCATTTCTTAAATCAAGAGTACTAAATACTCGCGATTCTTGTAATTGATGTAAGTCATCTTCAATCAATGGTAAAGAAAATCTATCTACAACTTTATTTAGTTTTACTATTATAGAAAACTAAATAAAGTTGTAGATAGATTTGATAGATCCATGCATATTCATGGGTTTCCATCATTTTTTCCTAACAATAACAACTGGAATAGAATACTCAGAAGAACAAGGTTCTATAATTCCCTGTTTAAACGATTCAGTTATTTGAGCATCAACTATCTTATTTTCCGAAAAAGGTAAGCGTCGCTGTCATTGACATATTGCTTCAATATTTTTAGTTAAAATATTTAATTCTGTGTTAGTTGATTTAATCTTTTTCAGTTGGTAATTTAATATAGTTGACGCACATCATCTATAATGGATTTTAAAATATTATAACCTATATTTTCTTCAATTTTATCAAAATTAATATTAACTGGCAAAATTGATAAAATATTGTTTTCTTCACACATGAATTTATTTTTTTATTGTAAATCCATTTTCATTTATTATAACTTCACCTTGCAAAATTTCATTAAGTCCTATTATAGCATTATGTGGTATAGTACTGTTTTCAATAGCGCATATGTCAGTAATACACTTAAAGTTATCTATTTGTATCTCTCCCTTAAATATTATCTAAGGGCTTTACTTTATAATCTCCTAATCCCGATAAAATTCAATTACACTGATTCAGTTCACAAATATTTAACTTTTCAAATATATTTTTAGAAATTAACGTAGCTTGACTTCTAGTATCTACCAAAGAATTAATATTTAAATTACCGAAACGAGCCATTTTGAACAGACTTGTTTGTTTCGAAATATAGAGAGATGTTACGTTATCATTGTGTTTGGTTTCCTTAGTTAATTTCGAACATTCAGACGCCTTGCGCCCAAAGTTTTGACATCTGAAACATTTTAAACCTTTATTGTTATGTATACAAAATTTAGATAAATGTCCTTTACCACCACAATTAAAACAAAATTTAACATTCTGATCATAATTACTTAATCGTTTCTGATTCACAATATTATCAGGTTTTTGTTTTATTTTAATAAAATTATATTTACTTTTTTCTGTTACAAATTCATTTTGATAACTTCGTAAAACTTTAGTTTTTCGCGAAATTCGCGTAAGTCTTTGCAATCGTACAAAACTAGTTTATTCTCATTTCTATCGTTAATTCCTCTTATAATATATTGCATTAATGCAGTATCTTCAATTTCTCCCACGATTACTTAATTTTTTCATTATAAAATAATATTCCTGTATAGACTCAGATTCTTTCATTTTACGTTTACTCTATATTTTATACAATTGGGCTGAATTAGTAGTGACCTCGAATTCATCTATCAACACTTGTTTTAATTTCTGATATGATGTAATATTCAATTCGCTCTTAACAAATAATAAAGCATAACCACCAAGCGATCGCTTAGCAAAAATAAACTTTTGGAGGTCAGATAAATTAAATATGTTCGCCGCTCACTCAAATTGCTCCAACCACACTGAAATGTTTTCGTGCAATTCACCATTAAAAGAAGAAATAATACTTTCGACGTCTCAAATGCTTATAGAGATGTTTTGATTTCGAGTGGCGCCATAATCATACCACCGCTCCTCAGAATAAATTGCTGACACATTTATGTTCTCGGTCTGCACTGATGGTATATGTTTTGTTTCTACTCCCGTTTTGCTTTCCGATACAGATTGAATCGAATTTTTGAATATATTGATAGAGCGAGTTAACATCATTCAACAAAACTAATATTTTCTACATTATTTCGGTTTTTGTTACTTGGAATGCAATATTCAGAATATCACAAATGATAATCTTTCATGTAAAGAAAAAGTATTATTAATAGTTTTTAATTTAGACGTAAAATTAGAATCATTTACTGTGAATTCGAAACCAGTGAAGTTTCTTATTCTTTCCATAATTTTAGCGTCGCCATCTGTATCAAAAATAAACTTATGTAAAGTTTTAATTTTTTTCTTTCTTCAGATTCATCAGTGCATCGCTTATTCCATTAATATCGTCAATCTTCATCTTTAAATTAGAAAATAAGAATAAATCTGACTCAACTCAAACTCTTGAATTAGTATACTTTAATGAGTTTACATCTAAAATTGAGTTTATATCCTAATCATACTTCTTAATTGTGGAAATGCCGATGTTACTATTTATTCTAATTAAAGAATCAAACCTGGAATATTAGCACATTTAATATTGACATTTCACTTTAACAATTATTGTACACACTGGACAAGGTATTTCACAATAACATAAACAATCGTCTTCATCATCTAAAATCATAAATCGTCTTTTTGGCTACGAGACATCAACAAGGGCGTCTTTCTTGTTTCAATGACTTCAGTCGACTATCCTTCGAGAGCATGCTATCTTCAGTAACAGAGGCAGCGCCTCTATCATCGGGTGTATATTCTGCAAAGCTATATATATATATATATATATATATATATATATATATATATATACTTAATTTGCAAGTATACCGTACGAATCTTTCACAATAGTTATCCGGCGTTCTTTATTATCCTGAAATGCAGTGGTCCAAATTCTATCGAATCACCGAAAAAGTACAGTATATAAGAACTTGATTCCTTAGCAGGTAACTCTTGCTCTAGCTCCCGAGAATTTTAGATTAATTATACACCAGTCTATTGTTTTAATAATTATTAGTCTAATAGTTTTAATTTTTATTCCATTCACTGTTGGCTTCATAATAACTGTTACCGTAATTGTAATCTGTTAAAAGATTATTAAAAATTGCAACTCCATGGTTCGAATTCTGCAATGTTGTACGGTGTGTTATTGACGGATTCAGCATTCTGTAGACGTTATGTAGTATCAAATAAATTGTTGAAAACCTACTCTCTCAATTTATTTTATTTGTCAAAATTCTCTTCGTCCGTTATGAAAAAAGGAATGCGATTTCTTCCAGATAAGGCTGTACAAAATAGGATTTGAGTAATAGCCCATAGCACTGGGGCACTAGAATGTGTCATCGCTGTCTCAGTAATGTAAATTGATTGCTAAGAAATTTAAAAGTTGTTTAGTAGTAATTTGAAATCTGGTTTGGTGCAGATATCCATATTTTTTCTGGGCTGTACATATTTGGAAGGAGGAACATTATTTATAGATTCGCTGTTTTGAATTGTAAAATCAAATCTTACAATATTCCCTCGATTGTTTTTCAGTTTATATCTATTTTGACCGAGATGTAATATATGACCGATTTCTCTGCTCCCAATGGCTAATGTTTCGCTAATTTAGTACGTTTGGCATTTAGACGTAACTTAATTTGGATGCTCGAGATTTAGAACAAAACCCTAATCACCTAATAGATACTGGCCCCATCCTGGGAGTATATTTCATTAGTTTCTTGTTCTTATGATCTTGTTATTGTTAAAAAATAATATGTCATTACTTTAAATAATATGTCATTACTTTAAATAATATGTCATTACATTTAAATTATTTTATTTTTATTTTTTCATACTATTTCATTAAGGCTTCTCCCTACTGTCCATTTTGATTTCGTGAAAGTAACATTAATTCTATGGAATTTCGACTTTTGTCCACAGTTCTTTACAATTTTATCTATTTGAATGTAATAATGTGTATCCGAAAGAGCAAAAAATATGAAGCCTTCTGAAGTACTACATTTATCCTCCGATTTTCAAAAATATATTTACCTCTATTTTAATAATTCTTGTTTGAGTCCTCGTTCTTTAAAAAAATGTAAAACATTTCCAAAAATCAGAGAATAAATGTAATTCTGCAAAATCGTTTAGATTTTTTGCACTTTCAGATGCAATTTTTTAATTCAAATAGATAAAACCGTAAATAATTGAAGTTGGTAGTAGAAATTCAATAGGATTAATCTTATTTTCTCAATATCAAAATGTCCAGTAGACGTTAGCTTTAAAGCCGTATCTCTCATTTTGGTGTGATAAACTTTAGAAAAATATCTAATATCCATCCGATACCCACAATTTTGTTTCGTTCACCAATTTTAGCAGTTGGATGAAAAGAGACGAGAAAGAATAATTATTTCCAAGGAGGAAATCCAAACAAAAATAAAATAGTAAGAAAATACGCTAATAAATGAAGTATGTATTCCTAGATCTTTGATGGAAAAATATTTTCTTCTTTTTATTCGTGAAATTTGGTAAATTACGTAATTTATTATACGCTATCATGAACTCTGTAGTGAAATTCTAGAATTACATGGTCTTGAACAAATTTAATTTAGCTGTTTGTGCTTGAGCCATCTATTATATTGAAGGATTTTTAGGTGAAAAAGTGCGGTTTATCCCCAACACTTGGAACTTGTAATTTCGAGATTTTCTTACCATGTTTATTATCGATATTAATGTTTTTTCCATAGGGAATATTTTCATTTTCTCCTCTGGAGTGTTTTCGAAGCAGGTTCTAAGACCTCTCATTTCCATTTCGGGAACAAAATTCCTTTCAGTGGTTCAAACATATCAGGAAAACACACCTTGCACAAGGTATTTCATAACAACTGGAATGATTAAGACACGAGGAAATTAATATAAACCTAAGTTCTTGGACAAATATTGTTGGCCTTGATGATGCTTAACAAATGGGATATTTCTTTCATTCTCTTTTTTAAAATAGTTTTTTACATATTCTCAAATAACTTTCAGCATCGTTTCGGAAAAAAAAATAACTTAATAACATCTTAATGCATGATGCGTTTCATAACAACTGGAAGTGTTAAGACACTAAGGAAGGACAGCTACCTTAAGTTCTGATAAAAATATTCTTAATTTTACTGTACTGGATTACTACAACATGTACCGAAGCAAATAGCTTTGGATATTCTGAATATTTGTAGTTTCATGATATCATATATATTGCTTTTTTATGAATATGCTCAATGTTATCTGTCCCCATTCTATCCATGATATTATTATTAAATTCTTTCGTTCAGTACAAATACATATCTTCCGAAATTAAGAATTCTTAGATGCATGATTTAGGTCCTTGTTTAATTACATTTGTACCTCATATCATCACTTCTACTTTACCTGCATTTAGCTTTGGTATAAAACATAGAAAACTTTAGTTTACAACAAAACACAAATATTAAAATTATTTCATTTTACATAAAATGATTTATTTTTAATATTTAGATAAGGAATTAAAATATCTTTTCGGGGTTTAGAGTTATAATCCAAATTTTAATAATTTTGTTTTTTATTATTAATAAAACAAATCAAAGTTGTTTTGTTTTATAGAAGAAGCAATACGAGGGCTGTTGGTAACGGATCTCGTAATATTGAACATCGGTCAAGTGACGAAGACAATACCTGAGCTTACAACTCCTCTCCTAATATCCTCACCACGCCCACAGGAGGACTTTGAGTCATGACAAATTTAACGTGCATCAGCCCAGGCTACAAGCGGGTCTTTTGTGGCATATAGGCTCGTACCTACGATTCGACGAAAACCGCCGACCGCGAGTCCGCAAACATGACCACCAGACTACCGCGGCCAAATAGCAAAGAAAGAGTTACTTTAATAAGACAAATATCACGTATTAAATTAGTTATTTCAATTTAATTGATTTTTCATAATTTAACTACAGTAATCAATAATGACAAACAGTTATTGAAGAGTATGGTTTTATTTATTTATTTTATCTATAAGAATATTAATTTAAAGAAATCCATCGCAAAAGTCTCAAATTAATTATCTGGATTCCTTTTTTTCGCTAAGAAATTAGAATTTTTGTAACAAGGTAATTATTTTCCATTTTTCGTCAAAGATTAAAATCGAGAAATAATTATCTGAAGAAACATTAACGAGTATTTATGCATTAAGTAATTTTTTGGCTGTAGGTTAAAAATATATTTTGTAAAATTTCTTCAAATTATTTTTTTATCGTCTACGTCGATATAGCAGGCACGTTTATTAAAACAAAAATTAGAGAATCTTCGATTTTAATAATATGAAAAATAAGTTTCAGCAAAATCAAATCAGTATTAAAAATTGTGTTCGTTTCACAGAATGAAAGAGTGTCGCTGGTTTAAAAAGTTGATTTTTAAACTAAAAAATTAATTATAAAAATGATTTAAAAAATTCACTAACTATGATTGGTTTTTTACTTTAATATCTTTTACAATTCTTTACTTCCAATACTTTTATTTCTTTTACAATATTTAAGACGTACGGAGTATTTTGCGTTGTAAAGTATATCTATTCATACAATGCATTTCATAATTGGATTCAAGAAAAAACTTTTCGGTTTTAAATAATTGTGTAAATGTTTATTTCTAACACAGAAAATGAAAAAAATATATTTATAAAATATTATATATATACACTCGATTGAATAATTTAAAACATTATATATACACTCGATTGCATAATTTAAAACATTGTTTATTACGTCAAATTTCTGAAGACTAATGAACAAGTTTTAAAACAGAGAAAGATGTGCATCATTCAAAAGTCATTTTATATACGTATGATTACCAGCAAAGCTGATAAAGCAGAAATGTTCAATATCCAAGTTGTGATATCGAACTGAAAATGAATTTAATACAAGGTACGGTCCTTTCTAGCATCCATTCAGGTAACACAAAGTGACGGCACACTGAACAGAAGGCAGCTGAGGAGTCTCTATGCCAGTTGATCTCCCTCTTGCAGAAAAATAGTATTTAACTCTGGGATGATTCTTGAAGGTGAATGACGTAATACGAATGCTCTTCCAGAACTTCCCAGATATGCTTTATATGATAAGATCCACATAAGTTATCTATCTGGCCAATCCATGCCATTAGTATCCTCACTTTCTATGTAATCGTTGACTATCGGAGCCGTACGTGGATGAGCATTGTATTTTAATAACATGAATCCGAGGCCAGCTGCACCCCTGAAAAATTAAACATAGGGTTATAATATCTCTTCTCTGTACTTCAAAGAAGTCAAGGAGCCTTGGTCAAGCAAATGCTAGGATAAGCGGCAGTCTAATATGATGCCTTCTCTAACAATTACACCTCCACAACAATTATTATAATTTTTCTTGATGGGAAAGTTATAACATCGTGTCCTAAGCCTTATCTAGATACATTGACCTAGAGACACTGTCCAAGCTGAATCTCAACTCCTATGCAAAAGGCAGTGTACTCCATAGAAGTCTGATCCCAGATTCACGTTTTCTGCTTCATGATAAATGCAATGAGCGGAACGCAACTTCTGACATTCATGAAATCTTTGAGAAACTGTAGACCATGAGTGTCAGGTTCAAATGCACCTAACAGCTCTGCTAAGTAGCTGAGCTAAAATTTACTCAACTCTTGCGACAAATACCGCGAATGTCGAGGAGTACCTACACATCAATCGCATGCAACTTTTATTGTTCCGCATTAATTTGCGAGATGGCGTTGCTTTATATCGATTTTCTTGCATTATGAATTTCGTATTTGGTTAGTTGTATCTTTTAGGATTTCTTTTAATAATGTTCAGATCTAAAGTTTTTATGCTGTTTTTTTATGAATTATTTTGCTTTTTTAATAGTTATTTCTTAATATTCAATTTTTCATATGAATCGTGAGAACCTTGGACAATCTTGATTATAGAACTTAGCGATGCCATTTTGACAACGTTAGAATTTGTTGTTATTCAAGTGGAAAGGGTGTATTGTGTCTTTGTTTTAATGCTATTTTGACTCATTTCTTATGCTTTCATTTTTATTCTCACTCATTTTATATGCTGTGTATGACTTGAAATATAGCACTCACGTACTCTTTAGAAATAAATGAAATATAAATCAAAATTTAAATTGTTTCTTTAATGTAAATACCCAAATTTGTGTCCAACTTTTTGTATGCCATGTTTGTTGTATACATACACGTGGTGTGTTGTACATGCAACATTTTGATTTTTTTTTGCTTTATACTTTATGCTTTAGTAACATTTTTGTTTTAGTTGTTTTAGTTTTTGATTTTTAAAGATTTATTTTTGCATGTATTGTATACTTTTTTTTTAAAATTTAATATTAAGGATCTGGCTTACAGGTTCTTTCAAATTTAGATTTTTGATTTTTCAACATTTTTGTTTTGTATTTTGCTTAAGGAGATAGCTTGGACAATAATTCTAGAATAACCCTTCTTAACAGTCTAACACTAATTACAATTTTAATTTTACTATTTTACATTTTTCAATTTCGGAAAAAAAAAGGGTTTCAATAATTTTTTTCCACTTTATACATATTTTCTGGTTATATATTATATATGTACATATATATATATATATATGTAACATACATACTTGAAGATTAAAGAAGTTAAAGGCTTTCTTACAAAACAATAATGTTTCAGAAGTTAGGAAAAAAATAAGTGATGATATATTGCTTTACCTTCTGCTGTAATTATTTTAATTACTTCCTAAAACTAATTTTTCGAAGGAGATGAAATGATATAGCTTTTATTTAATTTTAGTAGTTTTTAATTTAAGAGAATGGCTAACGATTTTACATAATGAATAGGAGAGTATCAGACGAAATTCAACTATTGTTTACTTAGCGGTACATCTAGATAATGGGCAAAGCATTCATTTCACATCTGCAAATATTCAACAAATAGCCGGGAATCCACCGGTTACAACGTTAACTGCTTCCTTCACGCTATATTAAAATGACTGCTGTGTTTGGAAATATTGTTGTCTTTGGAAGTATCTACATTTTACATATGGAAAACGAGTAGAAAGTCATTTGAACGATGCAAGCAAGAAGAGCGAGTTGACGGACAACCTGGCATATTAAACGAAATTACGATTGGTAGACTTTACAAAGTACATTCCAATCAAAATGAATGCATCTCTCTTCGCATGCTGTTGGAAAATGTGCCAATCCAATATCTTTGCAGCAATTGAGAATTGTGACCGTAGTTACAAATATCACTTTCTGTAGTGCGTGTCATACTTTGAATTTATTGTAGAACGACCGAAATTGGGAAGTGTGTGTGTATTAATGACGCGTGCCACTCCTTACATTCAAATCAAATTTATGCATTATTTACAATCATACTGACCATTTGCTGTCCTTCATCTCTACTATTTTGGGAGCAATATAAATTGTATATTGCTGGAGATATTTTTCGTTAAATATGCAAGGAAAAATTCAAATATGAATATAGATTTCACAGCAAAAATCTACAACTAAGCGTTGATAGTGATTGAAGACTTGTGCTAAGAAATTATGAACAAAGTTCTCGGTCAATTGAGAATGTCATAAACATATCGATCTGCCTCGGCTTCGTTTGATGTAGAATAGCGTCGTGAACAAAATTACAACACAGGTGATCTTTCGTCGTATTGCAATAAAATATTCATCAGCTAACGCTTAAGTTAAAGGACATTTACGATTAAGTATTACTAAGTGTAAACAACAGTATTGCAGAAATATTCTTAGCTGCGCCGCTAGTAAGAACCTGTAAAACGTTCCTAACTAGATTGAATCTAGCAGCAATTTGATCACAAAATGGTATAGCCTAAGCACTTACGTCGCACGGAATTGCTACAACATTACTACCAGATGGAAGAACTATTCTTTCCACTTTGAAATTGCCATTATACACGCAATTCATTGAAACTCCACAGTGCAGCATTTCCAAAGCATTCACCATGGTGATATTAATGAAGGAATGCAAATTTACTATTTTGAAGGAATGTACAATGGCGCACAAAAAAGTAGCTCGAGGCTCTTGATCGATCATTGCAAGATTTGTGTGAAAAACATCAGACCATTTGGTAACGCATTAATATTTCTTTCAGGGTATTTCAGGTAAACATTACCTGTCATTCTTCAATCGAAACCTGCGGACGAAATAAATGCGTGTCTGAAATACTCTACTTTATAACATTTAAAGACGTGGAAATTAAATACAAATATGCTTGTCCAACGGCAAAACGTTCGACCAGCTAAGATATTTTCACATTAATAGCTAAAAATTGGGAACGGAAAGGTTGAACTCAGAATGAATTTCATTGCCTCATAAATTCTGCAGTTTAGTGACGTCAAAGGAAGAATTTGTTAAGAAAGTATTTCCTAATATTTAAACCTAATTTAAAATCCACGATTATTTGAGTGAACATAATATTCGTACGGCCAAGAACAAAGACGCCTATGAACTTCACAATGTTATTAAGTCTAACATTCAAAGCAAGGTAGTTACATACAAGTACATCCACACTGTTGAGAAAGCAGATGAAGTGGTCAATTATGCAATATAATTTTTTAATTCACTCAATTTGCCACGGAATCCTACGCATGTACTGCAATTGGAAATTGGTGTGCCAATTATCAGATTGCAAAATATCAATTAGCTAAGGCTTTTCAACTGCTAGGATTAAAAAAATTAATGAACAACATCTTTGAAGCAACAGTTTCGTACGACCTTTTAGAGATGAAGATATCCTCATTCTTTGAATTCTTATGATTCCAAATGATATGCCATTTCAATTTAAAATACTGCAATTCTCAATTCCAAACTGCCAATCTTTAGAACTGTGAGGTTTAGATCTAGATACTGATTGCTTCTCACATAGACAGTTATATCTTGCGTTTTCTAGAGTTGGCAAAACAGACATTCTCTATATCTACACAGACAATAAAACGTTAAAATATGTTGTATACTCACAAGCATTTTAAAATTAAACATATTAGAGATGTGCGCGGACTCAGCTCCAGCTAGGATATATATATTCAGCTAGGATATATAGGCAGGGTACAGCTAGGATAGTTCTTTTGAATGCCTTACTACTTCTTAAATGTCAGAAGACTCATCTGTCAACAGAAAAAAAAACTTGTTCGAGGTAATTTTTATTTAAAAATTGTTAACGTAAAATATATAAAACATAATAATTACTAAAGAATATTAAAAACTCCTAGAAATTACTATTTTACTAACTGATATTAAAATAAAGAAAGGAAGAAACAAATTTAGAAAATTTGGATGAATTTAAATCCATCCTTTTTTTTATTAATTGTTTGATTGATTGTTAATTAATGTTGCACTTACACTTGTGCTTAAAATTAAGAGAATTTTCCGATTTGGTCTATTATCTCTAAAACTACTGGACAGATTTGAATGAAATTTGGTTTGTATATAGGATTGATATAATACAAAAAAAAAGGAATAACCATTCAACAGCTATAATACACACGCATGATTGTGCGTAACACTCATCGGAGTCACATAGTATGAAATAGCAGTTGCAGAATAGAACTAAAAATAAGTTAATAGAGGGTATGGTTTCCTCTTACAGATATACAGGCCTTGCAGTTCCTGTGGAAATTAGACCCACTCGTTCAGCACTGCTTACACGGTTCTAGCGCGTTCAGATTTTAGATGGTTCTCGGAGGGGGTTCCGAATCGCAACTACCCTCCACAGAGCGTCCCAGGCATACTCTATAGGATTGTGGTCTGGGATCTGGCTGGTCAATCCATCCGGCGAATATACCCACTTTCCAGAAATTCGTCGACCAGATGAACTCTATGGGGCTTCTCGTTGTCATCCATTAAAAGGAAATCAGGACCAAC
Source organism: Nephila pilipes (assembly GCA_019974015.1). Taxonomy (NCBI): domain Eukaryota; kingdom Metazoa; phylum Arthropoda; class Arachnida; order Araneae; family Nephilidae; genus Nephila; species Nephila pilipes. Next base: position 18,879 of record BMAW01015115.1, on the reverse strand, counting down.
CGTAACCCTGAAAAGGTTAACGTAGGGCTCCAAGACCTCATCCGTATACCTCTCAAAAGTCACAGTGCCTCTTTCAAAGACATGAAGAGATCATCCAACATGATGCCTGTCCAGACCATCAAGCCTCCTCTGTCGTAATGGTCGATTTCTCGGTCATTGGAGGACCGGTAGTGGTCCCTGGTAATTTTCATATGAAAGTACGGCAATAATCACTTTAAGGCTGAATCGGGACTCATCAGTGAAGAGAACAGTCGTCCATTGATCATCCATACTTAAATCTCTCTGATCTCTGTACTATTTTAGGTGGACTCTCTTGTTTTCAGAACTAAGCGGGACACAAACAACATGTCTTCTTTGCAAATAGCCCTCTCTCATGAAGTCTTCTGGAACAGTCACCCTTGAATCTCGGGTTCCTGTGGCCGCAAACAACTCATGAGAGACCTGAGAAGCTGTAGCATTCCTGTTACGCCTCGCTATAATGGACAAATGGCGATCTTCTGTGGCCGTCGTGGCTTTCTCTCTATCGATCCGGTATCTTTAAACAGTTTCCATAAGTTGGGCATGACGCTGGCCATTAAATCGAATTTTCTACAATTTTGGATTTGTGACTTACCTGCTTCTAGCCTTCCTACAATAACTACACTACCTCATTACATCATCTAAGCAATGGTAGTTACTTAGTTTTACTGTTGAAATTTTAATTTAAGCGATTGCTGCAAAATACACCATGAAATACGGCAAAATGTGCAAACAAACGAAACGCGGATTTTGACACGCGCGCTTATAAATTCTGTTTTTCGACCAGTTCTACCCATACACACGAACAAGATTTGCATCTTCGTTTCAAAGCAGTATTGTTACATTTCGTTCAATTCTTTTCATGAAATTTGGCAAAATATGCAAATTCTCTTAATTTTGAACACCAGTGTAGAAGCAATGCGAGGAATAGTGGTGACAGACCTCATAATTTTGGACTTTACTCAGTTGACGAAGATGGCATGTGAGCTAGTACCTCTAACTACAAACTTACATACCATACAAATAGGAGGATTTGGAACCTCCTCTACAAAGCTGTCCTTTACTGATAACCGTTTCGTGGAAGAAGTGTTACATGAAGATAATTAAGAATATTTTATGCTGAAGAAAATATTCCTTGGATAGTATCATATTTATGTTATATAACCATATTTTTTGTACAATGGTTAAAAGAATGCAGTGAAGAAGATAACTTGAATGTAAATAAAAACATTATAAAAACTCTCTTTGTTGATCATAATTTAAATTTTTCTCATTAGGTTTTTAGAATTGAATGATTTCATTTTTCTCTGTTTGTTTAATGAATGAACGTACTTTGTTTTTTTTAATAAATGATATAAAAGATTGAAAATTCAGCAGAAAATAAATATCATTGTCTCATATTATATTATCAAAACAAAAGTAAATTTTGAAATGAGAAGTATTTATTAAAAAGTTTTTAAAAAGTAAGTTTAATTCACATAAACAGATTTAATTTCATCATCTATGTTTCCCTGATAATGTTACAAAAACTATTGAATACAATAATTTATATTAAAATGAATTCAAAGTAATTCTAGCATCATTTTAATACATTTCATACATATTCAATATGAAATGTATTAAATGATGTATCATGTATCCAGTAATGAAAGTTTCATTATTGAATCTATTAAAGTTGAAAACTCCCCACGAAAGCACATGAAGCATATTTTCCCTTTTCCATTTCATGCGTGCGGATCCTCTCCTTCACTTTGCAAAACCCAACTTATAACGACAAGAGAAAAATCACTTAATAATTGGCTCAAAAGGAAATAAATTTCTGACTCGGTTCATAAGAGCTGCAAAAGGATCATCAGACAAGTTTATGGCCAAGTCCAAGATACCCCGATCAAAAACGTCCCTAACTCATCAAGGTCAACATAGCTTCACCGAGTGAGAACTTTAGTGCCCAACATGTATCTACGCTAAATTTCTATTCGGACTTGGGAGTATGGTTGAGTGTTTATTTTGATTTTTCCTTTAAATTACACTTTCTACACTGGTGTAAATTAAATAAAAGCAAAACTTTGATATATAATACAACCGGATGCAAAGTTCGTTTTCTATTCACCAACTTAATATGATTGGCTTATTTAAGCCTAGTTTCGTAAAAGACACGCTTGAAATTTGGTATGAAATCTTTATTCTCTTCCGAAAAAAAGTAGTGCCAATCTGGGCACATGTACTGCCTGAAATCTTTTATACTCTCCAAAAATCTTACATTCTAGCATGCTTTTTTACGCATTATCAAAAGCCTGTCCAAGATGTTGCATATGCTTAGACATAAAGTTTGGTCCCGTTTCGCTACTCATGATATATTCTATAAATATTACTAATAATTCAATCACCAAGTAGTCAAATGAACAGAAAGTCAAATCTTTAACATAATATTCTAATATAATAACCAACATTCAATACGTTTAATATGCAAATCCAGCAAATCATTATGCGTCCTCAACCAAAAAATATCAAATGTTGGAGAAAATAAACACATACAGTGTTTATTTTTTAACTCCCCTCCCACACATACTGTGGGATTTTATGAATCGCCAAATTGGTGAGATTTGACTGAGTAAAGTTAAGGCTGTGTTCGCATAATGTTAAATAATAGAATCCGAAATTGGAACATTTTTTTTCGATTGCAAAATGCTAGAACATTAATTTTATATTCCGACTAAACTATATTTTATAGAGCAGCGTATTTTATAATATTACTCATTTCTGTTTGAATTAGTCCCGTTAGTATTGTATAAAATTTAGTTTCATATTTCGTCTCTTGTAATTGTAATACTAAATGGGTTTGAACTTAACGTACTCAAATGAAAAGTATTTCATTTTTGGAATGTTCCTAAATTATAAGAGCATTGATTAATAAACGAAAGTATACGTTACAACTTCAGAAACTTTCATGAACTTAAAAACAATTTTGTATCTGGCAATGCGTCCCAAGTTTTGATAGCATTCTTTGACATTAACTAGACGAGGACAGTCTTAACTACGCAGAGCACTGAATCGAAAAAAAGGAAGAAAATAAATATTTACTATCACATCATACCGATGGATCTTTAATAATAGGTTTATAGATCGTCATAACAGTCTTGAGAAATTATTTAAAGATATTATCATGAATATTTCTCCTTTCTCTCTGCATCACTATTTTATTCATAAGCAGTTTCTTTCTTTTCTGATTGCCACATGCTCTCACCATATTTCGAGCATTTATAAGTAAACACAATTAATGTAACTTTCCCGTACTTTTTCAATAAATGAACCCATCCATAGTCTTAATTTATAATAAATAAAGGAAACATGTAAATATATAAGAAAAAATGCTCTTATATAGATAATAAAATAAGGGGAATTATTCTAATTAATAGTTTCAACAATTCGATTTATTCTGTCAATAGTTTCAAAACATTCGTGAATTACAAGGGAAAATGATAATCTTCTAATTGGTAAAAAAAAAATGTTTTTTAGATTTTATCGCTAAAATGAGATCCCTCTGATTCGCCAAAAAAGTGATAAGATTTTTGCACAAACACAATAACCTAGATGAGATGAAAAATGCTTGCCTTATATAAAGGACATGTTCAACAAGAAAAACAAAGTTTGCACCTTTGTCGACTTTTCTCCAACAAATATTTTCCCTTCTAGTTCGGTGGCTAAACTACATTCCAATCCAAAAGACTTTATCTAACTGGCAACGGCTAAAGTGGACTTAAATCTGACTTAAACTCATCTCTGTTGTATGGTCTCTCTCTCCTTACTACTAATCTTCCTTCTACGTTTTGTCTTCTTACTCTTCCCTAGACTTTTATCAACCTCCAATCTATCTGTCTTCACTCACTACTATAATCTGCTACAATCTTCCCCTATTACTGCACTTGAATTTATATAGCAATGCTGAATTATATAAGCTACAATACTATTTTAATACATGTTCCAATCAGAACATGTTATTAAAATTACCCCAAGGACAATTCAAGGAATATGGGCTTATGCACCATAACGTAAATTTAGTAGGTTTTGACTTTTAACATGGCAAATGACATGTGCAAAATTTGGCACTGAAAGCTCATTATCAAAAATTAAAAAATTGAACCAAAGTCGGGGTACTCTGCATCAACTCAAAAAACTTCTTCAAAAACTATGTTTTTCTTGACTACCATAGTGTTCATAAAAGATTGACAAACAATGGAGGTTTCAATCTTGATAGGAAATATCAATTTGTTGATAATTTTAGTTTAAGTTAATGTTTTCGATGTCCAATTTTGCTTCCGTAAATGTTTAATATTTTTAAAATTCATACTGACTCATTTAATAAAAAGTTCAAATTTACATCGGTAATTCAAAAATATTATGTTAGATTGGTTGTTTTTCTTTTCAATTTAATTTGGCAGTGTTCAACGGCAAAAGAGTTTTGTTGTTGACTGTTGCAAAATGTTAAGCACGGCAATGATCATATTTATTTCCCATGTCGGAAAGCGATATACAAAAACGCTAAAAGTTATATTTATTATTACCGAAAATATTTTATTTAATATCCATTGCTTAGTTTTTAAAATTAATTAAATTTACAGAAAAATAATTTTTTACTATACTGGTCTTTGAAACCATTTTAAACTTTACCTAAGACTGAAAGTTAACCATTACATAATAACTCATAAAATTAAGTATAACGAAAAAATGTAGATAAATTTTTGTCTCTTTCATAAAAAGCATATTTTCTGAATGTTAAGTAAAGAAACTGTATCTTCCTCTTCAAACTTGTAATCCAAATTCCTTTCACTTTTTCAATAGAATTCAATGCAGCTAGTTACTCATCATTACCCATTTTATCCACAAATGACAGACAAACAATATTTACTGTGAACTAATCTAGTGTAATAAATAACATTTTGTTTCCTTATGAAAAATAATTCAAGACAGAAAAAAGGAAAATATATTCTTTAGAAATTCATTAAATCGATTTCCCCCAAGATGGCGATATTTAATTTAAAGAAAAATTGTAGATTGGTGTCATTTTTATAAATATTTTCTCATAAAAGTTGCATAAAAATGCTAATTAACAGTTGTTTTGAAAAGAAAGTGGCAATATTTTTTAAAAGAACGGTCTTTATTTTCAAAATGATATTTTTTAATGATTGATGTAAATTTCAGAGAATTAACATTTTGACCATAATTACATGATTTTTATGATTAGTTTGTGAACTCGATGACAAAAACATATGAAAAAATATCAAATTTATTTGAAATATAATAATTTTACTTGAAAGTTTCTAATGAAAAGTGAGAATGATTAACATAGCTCCTTTGTGTTTTGAAAAACGAGAAATTGTAATTCAAGATAGATTTTACTGGGAATTTCATTTATAATGTATGAAAAAGAATTTCTTTAACTTTGAAAATGAAAATATTTAAATTATATTTTTATATACTGAATAAGTAAGTGCATGAAAAATGTTTAAAATAAAACATAAAAATAAAAGTTTCGTTATCAATATTTTTATAAAAACAATTCATTAATAATTTTCTTATATTGAATGCCGTACAGTTCTAGATATTAGTGAATATACTTCTTTTTAGGAGCAATTTTTAATTTCAGACATTAAAGATTTTCATTCTTAATTCCGTAAAATTTAATACTCATGACAATTAAATATTCTCTTTAAAAGAACGTACTTTAGTGCAAGTTTCTTTGTATGCTTTCGATGTCTGTATTTGATTTGCGGAACATCTACACGTTTTTTTCACTTTAAGGTACAGATTTTGAATTCAAACAAAGAAAAGAAAAGATTGTGGGACATATTATTATTACCATATACTCGACGTAGGTTTTTGTAGTTCATATACTAAATCTATCTTATTGCTGCAATAAGATATTTACTTTTAAAATTAAATGCTTTTTATCCCTAAAGATTTAATCCTTCCCTTCGGAGATTTCTATTTTAAATTAAAAATACTCCCTTTGGTTTTCCTTCATATCTTTTTAAGAGTAACAGTACATCAAGCCAAATAAAAGTTGATTCATACTTTTGAACTATATTACATGCTTAAACAACAAAAACTTAGACTCATCAAACATTAAAGCAAGAACAGAGCGTTATGTTACTACTGCTTAAAAAAACATTTTGAATTCTGAGAAATTTCTTCTTCACCAGGTCTGGTATTGGTAGTTTTATAAGAAAATATAAATGCTTCATTAATTGGTAATTTTTAGTAACACTGAATTCTAGCAGGATGTATCTTTTCAACCACAAAGCATGAAATAAATCTTGTTCGTAAAAAAAGTTATTTCAGTTTTAATATTACAAGAGAGAGAGAGAGAGAAAGAAATTATATTGCAGCTTTAAAAATTAAACTCCATGAAACAAGGTCAACGATGAGTGAAAAGCTAAAAATTAATAGTTGGAGATTCTGCTCTAACTCACCCTACATAAGTAGTGCTACACGAAAGTTTGAACTTTACTGTCTTCCTCTCAAAGCGACGATTATGACCGTAAGATGGTTTTACAGATAATGTAAACAAATCGTTGGAAGTCATACTGAAAAGATAAGAGTGATATAGGGAGACATACTTGTAAGACAAATTGTCCCGCCGAATTCCACCAAGAATAGAGCCAAAATTATTTGTCCCTGGAAATGAGAAGGTTCTAGAAGCAAATAGAAATCTGTAGCACATTCTTTGTAGGGAGTATATGCGAGCCTCTGCGTATGCCAGTTTAGTTTTCACAGAGTGCATGTAGTTGATGCAGATCATATGTGTTAACGCAACTGAGTGATTTCAAACGTTGTATTCAGTGACAGTGAAATTTGAATTCGTGTTTTCGTATGGTTTTATGCGTGTGTGTTTTAATTGCTCCTGTTAAAAGGAATTGTAATACATATTTGCAAGATACTCTCAGAATAAATTTGAATTTCCTTGGAAAGAACCTGCTTTTTGATTTTGTGGACATTTCTTGTACTCAAAAAGATGATCAACCAGATTACTATATAATATATATTTAGGTCATTTATGGACATGATTTCCTTTCAACGGTTTTTATTCGAGTTGTGACGAAATAAATATTTGATATATTCATATAAAAAAAAAAGACTCTCCCTTCTGTTTCGTCGAATAATCAACATCGACATTTGGAAAGCATGCGACATGCCAAACATCAATTTTCTGTCAAATCCTCTAGTACTTTTGGAAATGAAACTGCTTTAGAAATGTTTAAACACTTAATTATTGTGGAGTCATAACATTCGAAGTATTCTTTTTTCTTTATTTAAGAGAACATTTGGCAAGGGTTCTCGCCAATAAAATAATCGTATATATTTCTAACTTTTTTCAAACTCAAATGAGGTATTGGAAATGTAATTTAAAAAAGAGACTAAATTTTTTCTAAGGTGGTAAAATTGTTTTTCTAGAAATACTTTTCAGTCTCGAATGAAACAGTATGCAATAAAGTTCAATTTGTCGTTGGTTTCTTTTTTTTCAGTCGAAAATTTTCCTTTTACTCTGAAATACTTTAATATTTTTGCAAGTATAGTGTTTCATTAATGCTTAAATAAATTGATGCTGGTAAAAGGAAGAAAGGTACTTTAAAAAAGATTATTTTAAATTATTTGAGAAATATTTTCCCCCTTCAAATATTACTAAAAGAAATCGTTTAAATTCTGAAGACTTGCTGCGAACGAAAAATGTAAGAGGATAATAAAAAGTAAAATAATTCAAATTTATCAAAACATATTTTTAGAAAAAAACTTATACATTTTGTTAAAAAATTACATAACAAAAAAATATGGTTTTAAGAAAGAAAAAGATCAAGTTAAATAAAAATAGCTTCAATGTGGCACAATATTTTTAGTTCTAAAAAAAATTTAAATAAAAATGTGAGAGGGAATACCGAATAAATACGGCATTGTTTTCTAAATTAAGAATAGGAATTTCTTCGATACCTAGAGAAGGGGGGGAAGTCTTGAATTCGGAAGTTCACTTACTTTTAAGCTCAACATTATTTAAAAATGTTGAAACCAAAATTATTTTCTATTATATAAAACAACTATGTTTAGCAGTTTTCAAAAATGAAATTTCTAAACAAGTAAAGTAAAATGATAACATAAAATTTTGTAATGTTCTTAATACTTTTTTTTGAGTGGAAGAATAAAAATAAATATAAGAAATATAAGTTTTGAATTATTAATTAACAAATGTATATTTTTTGAATAAATATTTTTTTTCCTCATTTAAAAAAAATCCAAATTAAAAAAAATATTTTTAATGTTCTTCCAACATTAAATTTAAAAATATATCTTAGATTTCTTTTGACTCAAAATTTTGAGTTCCTTAGGTGAAATCAAATGTTTTTTCCCCATTATAATCTAATTATCTAATTGTTTAAAAAAATTCCGAGAAAGCGTTTTTTAAAATAATATAATAATCTTAACTAATCTGTTAAATTTTTATGCAACATGCAGTTACATTCCTTAATTTAATAATTATATACTTTACACATTTTTTTTCTAAAATCAGATGATTTTTCATCCCTTGTTACTGTAATTATATTTAACAACGTATTCTTTTTTCCTTTTTTTCCTTTTTTTAAAAATTTCGTAAGAAGTGTTTGTATAAATTTTGTCCTTTTTCTCACATTTCTTCTGCTCTCTTCTTTTAGATATTTATTTCATTATTTTTTCTGTTTGAATTTAAATATTTTTATTTTAGACATAATTAAATTATCTTTATAAATTTCAAGAGAAAAAATTATTTTGAAAGAAATTAAGCAATAAATATACTATACAGACCACCGTAGCATAGTGGTCATTATATTATTGAACTCATGGCCTAGACATGAGTTCAAATCCCGATGCCACTAAAACTCGATGTCTAGCTGGGCTGATGCCAATAGCCATCATGTTTCTTCTAGATGTGACGATATCAATCAACATATACTATATATATATATATATAGCATTAGTAACTTAGCAGAATTTAAATATGATTAAAATGCATCTCAAATTAGGCAAGTTATGTATTAGAGAATTCATCTTTTTCTCTTTTAAAATAATTATTTTGGTTACCTTATAATGTAACATAAACTGCTGTTTGTAGAAAATGCAACACCATGAAGGAATCATCAGAATCAAATGAAATTCGCAGCAAATGTCAATTATAGGATATTATGCAAAATAATAAAGTTTCAGAGCCATCGCGCGTGTGCGGCGCGCGCAGCGCCCTCTGAATTGATGCTGAAAGCGTATAAATAAAGTGCTGTAGCGGGACATTGAAAAAAGTCTATGATTATTTGTTAGTGGCAAACGTTTAGTGAGACCTGAGTATGCCTCCACGACGGAAGAATAAGAAATTCAAGCAACTTACGGAGTTTGAACGAGGGAGGATAATCGGCCTTCGAGAAGGAGGATTTTCCTATCGCGCAATAGCAGCTCGTATGCAGCGGAACAGTTCCACAGTGATGCAAGTTTGGAAGCAGTGGACCGACGAGCACCGAACAACTCGAAAAACAGGCACTGGACGACAGAAGGTGACGTCAGAGCGCGATGATCGACACCTGCTCCGCATGGCGGTGAATGATCGCACAGCTTCCTCCCGGCAGCTGGCAGCACGTTGGTCTACTGCTACAGGTGTACAATTGTCGGCTTCGTCAATTCGTCGTCGTCTGCTGCGCCGTGGATTGCGTGCAAGGGTGCCTTTATACAGGATTCCCCTCACGGCGAATCATCGACGGCTGCGTCGGCAGTGGGCTCTTGAGCACAGAGACAGGCGAGCTGATTGGCACCAAGTTGTCTTTTCAGATGAATCACGCTTCAATTTGTGGACCCATGATGGCCGTGTTCGTGTTAGACGTTATGCCGGTCAACGCTGCCTTCCTGAGTGTATTATTGAACGACATAGTGGTCGAACACCCAGAGTTATGGTCTGGGGTGCGATTTCGTATCATGGACGATCCAATTTGATACGAATTGAGGGTAATCTCAATAGCAACAGGTACGTCCGTGAAGTGCTACAGCCCGAAGTCGTTCCTTTCCTTCAAGGCATCCCTGGAGCTATCTTTCAGCAGGATAATGCATGCCCACATGTTGCGCGGACTGTTCGAGACTTCTGTTCAGCACAACGCATGCAACTTCTTCCTTGGCCTGCTTATTCACCGGATATGTCGCCTATTGAGCACGTGTGGGATATGGTTGGTCGGCGTCTCGCTCGTGATCCGCGTCCTGCAGTTTCCAAAGACGAACTTTGGTTGCGCATACAAGCGATATGGAATTCTCTTCCTCAAGCAGATATTCAACATCTGTTTGACTCCATGCCACGTCGTATAGCAGCACTTATTGCAGCGCATGGTGGCTGCACCAAATACTGATTTCGGACGCTTAATTTGTTTCTTTTGTTTTGAAAATTTCATCCTTTATTTGTATCAGTACAAGTCGTTTCTGCATTAAATTTCATTTGATTCTGATGATTCTTTCATGGTGTTGCATTTTCTACAAACAGCAGTATATTAAGGTAGTTCATTAAGGAATTCCAAGAAATGGAGCTCCTAGAACTGAAAATGGTTTGTTTTTAGTAGCATCATGACTCATTGGCCAGCTGTCTAAAACTCAGTTCCTCATATTCGTATTCATGATGCCTTTCGTACCTCAAAAATACTTCAGCATTACTTTTCCAGCCAATGAGATCACCGTCATTTTTTTTTTTTTTTGATAAAGATTTAACGGAAGCTACCCAACGTTTTGATTTCCAGTGCACTATGGTGAATCTATGTCTCACCGGCGGTGACAACTCGACGCACCAGCAACCAAATTATGATTTGGCAGGAAATGACTGTGGCATTTGTTTGTCTGTGTGTATATGTTTGTCTGTGTGTATAAAGAAATTACCGCTCTCGATACTAAGATGATGAAATCGTGTCGTAATCCAACAATAATCCCTTTTTGGTTTCTTGATGTATTCGCTGGATTAGAATCAATGAATTACAACAAATCAAAAAACTTCTTTTTAGTGAAGACAGGAGAAGTGTAAGAGAATGAACAAAGGTTCCTCGAGCTTAAATACGCCTGGATGGGGAATCCTCGGAATTCGGATGACGTTTGCAAAGTAAAGGTGAAAACTAAAATTAAATAGGGCCTGTAAGTGGGTTGGAAAATTTGAATGTGAAAATAGATTTTCATGGAAAAATTCAAAACAATTAAAATGAAGAAAAGGAAGTAACTATGCAGGACAGCACACACACACACACACACACATATATATATATATATATTATTATTATATACATATATATTATAATATATATTATTATATTATTATTATATATATACAATATATTACATATATATTATATTATATATTAAAGTATACATAGTAGTTATATAGTTATATATATATATATATATATATATATATATATCAGATTTCTGAAGTTATTCTTCATCATTTCTGAAACAAAAGCATATTGATATGTGAATGAATTAGAAACTGGTTTTAGGGAAGGTTTCCAGACTTCGATTTAAATATTTAATATAAAATTAACGTTTTATACAATGACATTAGTTTCCAAGATTTGATATCTAACTCTCTTAGACACAATCAAGCTTTTAAATCACTATTAGAAATTTTTAACAGTATATAAAAGAAAAAAAATTATTACTTACAACTTGTAAGATTAAAATAATAAAAAGACACATAAGAAGTTTTCAAATATAAAATGTTATAAATTTATTTAATATTTGAAGGTATTTTGATTTTCCCGCAGAGAAATCAGAAAATGTGTTTCAGATATTTTTGCATATTTAAAACAAAGCTAAATAATGATAGAGTAGAATTAGCAAAATTGCTTGTGTGTTTTAAGTGTTTTTTTTTTTTTAAAATTTTATGTACTTCCATTTTTACTTCTGATCCTTTCGTTTAGATTGGATCAAACTCCTAGAATCCAATCGTTTCAAACAATTTCTTCCTTTTCATGTACGATTTCTCAGCTATTGAACGTGCATTATACTTGCTCTGTGCTATTTGACCTTGTTTTGTTGATTTATCGACTTATAATATATTATATTTTGATTCTTACTTCTATCTTTATCTATTTTGATATTAGGTAAGTGAGCCTCCTGTTCCTCCGAGGTAAGTGAACCTCCTGTTTCAGCCAATCGTTTCCCGAACATGACGGCTCTCGTTCCTTAGGTAAAGACACCACAGGCTCCAAAGGTGACTGTGACGTCTTTTGTTTTTTCGGTCGTTTTCCCCTTTACTTCTTTTATTGCTTCTTCTATACGAATTATGAGTAACTTTTTCGTTAAATACATTTTTTTTTACGAAAAACTAAATTAATACTGGAGTTGAAGTGAATTGGAACCATTTTGAGTATTTTTATTTTGGCTCTAGGTTTTTAAGAAAATCACGCTCACGCACTTTCGAACACTCATAAATTTGGAGGGGAAAAATAAGTTATCCTACCATCAGAACGCTTATTGAAATTTGGCAAAAATTTTCTTACAATTTAATTTTCTTTTTATTTTAAATTTTTAATAAATCGTATTTAATATCTGATTGATATTTCTGAAAAGGTTTTCGCTAATATATGAGGTATAGAGTCATACGCCATCTTTCAGAATTTGATGCTTCCATGTTACAGCGGCTTTCTACGATTAATCGCCAAGCGATTAAGAAATTTTGCCTAAGTAGATTGTGTCACAAGCTAGGGTTCCCGAGTTTGCAGACAACCTTGGCGTTATTGTAATGGATGGGTGCCGATATAACGGGATGCACCCATAATTTTCATAATGACTAAAGTTCAAAGTCGTTAAACTAATCGCCGAATAAAAGCTCATAAATTGAAGTAATTTCCAATTTCTTTTATTGCTAATTAAAGTTAACTGTTATTTATAAATATTAAATATTTTCACCAGTAGACCCTCGCTGGGATCGAAAGAAAATTGTCTAAAATATGCAACATACCTATCAAAAATTAAAATAGATGGATTTAAAAGAAAAGGAAAATATACAAACGTTTTTTTTTTTTTTTTTTTTTTCATAAAGCTTCATGTAATCCGAATTGCACGAGGATGATATTTACTTTCATGTTTCTTTTCTATTTTTGGCTAACTTTTTTTAAATGTTTCTATTTTTATTTTCCTTCTATGGGCTCAATTTTTTGAAGCATATTAAAAAAAAATATTGAAAAATATTTATGTTTTTTAAAACTCTCCCTATGAAGAATTTTCTCTAATAATTTTAAGAAGTAACTTTTTCTTGTTAATGTATCCGTACACCTTCGAAGAATATTTTTTGAAATACATTGATATTTGTTATAAAAATATTTTTTATGCTATAATATAACCTAAAACTATGAAAAATGTTTATTTAATAATTTGCTTTTAAGTAAAGAAAAATTTGGAGTGAAAAACATAATGAAAATAGTACATAAATTGATTATTAGAATAACGCTCATAACTCAAAAGTAAACAAAAATATCATTATTCTGTAACCTTTATCTTATTCATCATAACAGTTTTGGGGGCTGGTACTACTTTCATGATGAAAATCATATTACTACATTTTTTTTGTGTTTCGAGTCAAATGACATTGAAAAATCAAAAAAAAGTTACAACAATACACGATTTACACCTTTGTACCTAAAAATACATCAAATTTACAATCATGAAAGTAGTAGGGGTTCTTAAAAACTATATCAGTGAGATACTTGCAAAATTTAAATTAATTTGGTTCATAATTTTTTCTGATATCTACGTTGCCATATGTAAATATGTCGAGAAAACTCATTTTGAGAAAAATCTGTGACGCCTGCCCGATCCGGGCTGCCTCTTGTGCCATAGCTAACTCAATTATTAAAAACAAAGACACAGTAAATCAATCAAAAAGACACTAGAACAATAATTACGGAATTTATTTACATCTAATTAATTCATCAATAATTATTTGTGCTCTCCCGGGGAAGAATTCTATTAACCTAATTCAACCCATCAATAGTAATCTAACAGGCTCTTACCACTAATCCTTCCTCGACTGCAACTCAGACTCTAGATCAACTGTTAAAAACTGCAATAACAAAATCTCCTGAATCACGCCACTTTTACTCTAACCATCCACTTCAACCTCTCTTTCCACCTCTTTCAACTCCTCCTTCAACCTCTCTTTCCACTTCCCCATCAGCCTCTCTATATCTTCTCCTTCAGCTTCTTTCCACTTCTCCTTCAGCCTCTCTATCGCGACTTTCAGTCAGAGTTTATATATTTCCTAACTCTCCCAGTTCACTTCATTTATACCTGCTTTTTATCTACATATTAACGTTTCATTTTTGGTTGGGCAAAGGTTGTTTAGCAAAAGCAATCAATCTCAATTAAAAGTCCCCAAGGATACTGAAGAGAAACCGCGAATAGACCAAATGTCACAAATCAAAAACAAACTTTCAAATACAATTTTTAATAATAAACATAACAAAATATATTTAAAATGTCCCTGATTTATAAATAACACCCTATTTGCTTTCTAATACATTAATTTTTTTTCATACGAGCACTTCGTATCTTTCGACGCTGCTTTACATTTGGTGTTGAATGACGATCAGCATCAAAAATTCGACAACTGTCAAGGTGTTTGTATGATTTTAAAGTAAAATAACCTGGCGTTACATTACGTTTCCTTAAAATTTCATCACAGCCCTTGTACCCATCATTAAACTGTATGACAGCATCCAACGCACTAGATTTTAAAATTTTAAGGCACACAAAAATCTCTTTCGGTACCCTCTGCAAATTATGCCATTAAAACATTCATTGACATTTTGTGTCTTACCATAAAGGCACCTCGACAGAAGTTCTTTAGAACACAGTTCTAAGTATGTCGGTTTAATTACATTTGCTAAGCATTATACTTTTCTTTGGGCTTTTTGCCGTATGACAGTGCTCGCTGATAATAACACCAGCTATCTTTCCTGATAGGGCACTGTCCATGCATTCGTTTCTATAAATGATTAATAGTTATAAATACATACATATATATATATATATATATATATATATAGAACCACGCAATTTGTATTAATTTTCAAATTTGCTTTTAGTCTGATAATTTGTTTCGAGTTGAGATTTAGCTCTTTAACGTTAAGAAATGAACAGTGAAATGAACCTAAAGAACAGTAAAATGAAAATAAGATGTTACTGATTACGTAATTAAATAAACTGGTAATCAAATTTGAGTTAAATATAAAAATATGAAAATAGTTTTTTAAAATTATTCTGAATAAAAAAAAAAAGAGCAATGCGTCTAAACAAAATTTATTCGCGTTTATCAGAAGAAATTTCGCTTTTTGAATTTTACTATTAGCACTAGGAAATGGATTCCGGATGGGAAATCAGAAAATTGCAGCCATTTTATGCATAATCAAGACAAATAACCAGTTAAATAACATCCAGGACGTTCTAATACATTCTGTGGTTGAAATCAATCGTCTTTCATCAAGGAACATAATTTGCATCTTAGAACCAGGAGACGGGAAACTTTACAGCCAACTTGATTCGAGAAATTCGTTCGAGTGTAATGTTTATGCAAATCAAATTGCTGCAGTTCAATTTCGATGTAGAGAAAGGAGATGCTTTAATTCAAACAGTACCATCCTCTGAAGGATGGGTGCATCACAGTTTGAATCGAACATTGACAGGTGCCCTTTGGTCGCAAATTGTTGCAATTGCCACCAAATGTTTAAATTAAGTATCAAATGTAACTACCTAACGAAAAAGAGAAATAACGCTTTAAAGTGATTACTTATTTGTGGTAAATGCCACTGATAAAGAAAATAAGTATCAAACGTATCGAATTTTAAGAAAAAGGGAGCACCGTCAAAATATTTTGGCATCTCTTAAGGAATTTATTTTTTTTTTCTACTTAATCGTTGTATTTTGAAAAGTGGTGGGCGTTTAAATTCTTTTCATAAATTTTTGATAAACTTTTTCCTGTTTCTTGTTTGGTTTTTAGAATTGATAGTGCTACTAAAATTCAAAGTAACACTTATATCCTTTTCATTGAATAAATACGTGTGAAACATGCATTTAAGTTTACTCAAAGAAAATATTTGTGGATTTAGTTTATTTTAAGTTGTTAAATCTTATTACGGAGACATGAAATAATGGATATTCCATCTTCTTTTACAATAATATTTTCTATGTGTGTACCTGATTAATAGTAATAACACATTATTCTAGTAAACCTAAGCGTTACATTCATTTAGCTTGAAAAAGAAATATGTCCAACTATTTTTCTATGTAGATAGAATTTTGTATTATATCCAGTACTTATATAATGGAATATATATAATATATAATTTTCTCTGGTTAGTTATAATAATTAATCATTTTAATCCCAAAAGAATATTAAATAATATGCATTAGAAATTTTAATTAAGATTTAAAAACCGAGGGTTTATTTTGAGATACCTGGACTTTATATAAGTTAGTTCATGTGTCTTTTAAAAAGATTTATAAGCCGAAGAAGAGTGATTCAACCATTTATTCACGATATAACGTTTTAAATATTTTTACATTGTCTACTGAAAACTATCGACATAACTTTTGGATCTTCCTACATCATTAATAAATTGCAAAAATTGTAAATGAAGTTAAAATGTAATAAAGACTGATAGTTTGACGCAAATAATTAAATCATTTTAAAAAAAATGTTATTTACGTTCTTATTCAATTAATGTAAAATCTTTTTTTTTAATATTCGGAAGGAAGTTAATGATTTTTCTTTCGGTTACATATTCTTTGTACTAAAATTTATTCAAACTCTATAAATTAACTGTATTATTACAATATTATTAAATAATAATTTTTTAAGCATTTAACTCAAGGAAACCTTAACTAAATAATATTTTCCACTGAAAATGTTCTATAAAATATATTTTCTCCAACTATAAAAGTATTCTTTCGTTTTACTCAATGTTTGATACAATGTATTGTACTCTACTGACGATCCAACCAACAAATATATCCATCTCTATAATGTAATACCATTAATTATAACATTTCACAGTAGACGGAAGCATTCGCATTTCTTTAGGATCACTGTAATTATTTTGCTTAACTTCTATCAAAAGTTCCATAATTACAACTTCCTCATTGCTATTTCCTGGGATTATCGCAAATTTGTTTCAATAACTCTAAAGGGAACTGCTCAGTTAAATGAAGCGGAAAGACAGAAAAAAAATTAGATTCTAAAATCCCCAGACACCCCTCTTCCTCACACACTATTTGGAACGATCGATTCCGTCTTCTAGGCTTTATCTAATATCTCTGATCCGTGAGATTTGCGATTTGTTGCTGGAGATTTCAAGAAAACAAAATTTGAGAAAACAAAGTTTAGTTGTGTGCATTTGTGTGGAATCTAGATTTTTCTTCCATGCCTTGAATCATCGTATCTGTTGGAAATGGATTACCATTTAATTATTTGAGATGACGTGCGTTAGTACACAATGTTATTATTTGATTCTGCATTTGGAGAATTTCAAAATTAAATATAAAGGAAAACACGACATGAGGTACCTCTCTAAAAATCGCAGTTGATTTCAATAAATTTACCTATCTTTTTCTTATTGCTCTATAAATATTTTTGCACATTTCCTTATGCTTTTTACTATGATACAAAGTTTTACTCAACTCCACAATAGGTTTTCTTGTGAGGGAGCTTTTAGATATATTTCAGGAATTTTCGCTCAAGAAGAAAATTTTCATTTAAGAACTAACTTCTTTGCTATTACCATTTCTTAACAGAATAATCCATACAATTTTCTCAAATCTTTCAATATGATTTGTTTATTACGTTACTACTTTTCAAATGTATGACTATATAATTCTTTCTATTTGTCAAACGAATATACACATAAAAACGTTATAGGTGAATGGGAAAGTGGACGTAATAAAAGAATGAATAACAATTATTATTTGTGTTATTCTCTTACTAATATGAAATATCGTTCAGGCATGTACAACTCAGTTTCAGGATGAATTGAATTATATATAGTTGAACCAAATTCTTTTCTTTCGCCAACTTATGTGCTACATTTACGTCTATTATAGAACTATGGAGTGAAAAATATCAGTGACAAAAAAAAAAAAAAAAAAAATCCCGAATGACCAAATCTGGTTTTATATTGTATCAGCTCCGAAAAATATACATTGAAAAATATTTATTGCAAAATGCTTTTATGAATCTTGTGGAATGTAAGAAATTTATCTATCGGACGGGATAAACATGGTACACTTTAAATGTAAATAATTTATTAAAAGCAACATCGCCAAAATTTAAGAATGCCGCCAATCTGCGTGTATGCTGCATCAGCTGAGAAAATAACACAGTAAAAAATTTCTGTTATAAAATATTTTTATAAATCTTGTGGAATGCAAAAAATATATATATTAGATGAAAGATATATGATACACTTTAAATGCAGATATTTTAGTTAATGAATTAATACTTTTAAACATCTTATCAATAAAATAATTTCCTTTATTCCTGTTTTTACTTTTAGTAATTTTAATGTTAAAATATGCTTTATGCTAAATCCTTTTGGTAGTTTAATGACAATATTCTATATTTTAAACTTTTAATAAAGCTGTTAACTTGTCTTTGAAGAAAGTAACAGAATTGTGTATAAAAGTTGAATTATAATTAAAAAAGTACCTTTGCATTTATTGTTTGTTACCACCACACTAATAAGCAACATGAGAGCTATTGGCAACAAATCTCGTAATTCTGAATCACGGTGAAATGGCGAGGACAAACCTGAACTGGCATCATCCTTTCCAAAC
>BMAW01015110.1:4916-37582 GCA_019974015.1 Nephila pilipes | reverse complement strand
TTTAATTGAATAATTTTTAATTGGATATTTTTAAATGGATAATTTTAGTGGATAATTTTAATCGAATATTTTTAATCAGATATTTTTAAAAGGATGTTTTTAAATGGATAAGTTTTAATTGGATAATTTTTTTTGTTTTTGAAAATAATTAGTAAATGAGATATCTTGCCATTCAATTTTTCTTCTTTGTTTATTGTTTCTTTTCTTTAAATTACAATTTGAATTTTGGGGTAATCCAATTTTACCCAACAAGATGCATTGGGGGAGGGTTGGTACCAAAGAACTAGTTTAACCCCACAATTCAGTCCCCAATTAGTATGTTAATTAATTTAACCCCACAATTCAGTATGTTTTGTTTTGTTGGGTATTCGAATTATTCGATTTATTCTTTGGTTCAAATTAGTTTCATCTCTTAGTTTCAAATTTTATTCAGTTTCAACTTTTTTACTTAGTTCTATAAATGTGTTTTGTTTTTTGTTGATTTAGGATTTTAATTATTCTTTTACTTTTATGTTTTTTATGATAATTTCATTGCTTTATCTTATACATACATACATATATATATATATATTACGAAATATTTAAAAAGAATATCTTTGCATTTTTGGAGAAAATCTCAGATGAAAAATATAATGAATTTTAATGCAGTTCGCATTTCTTGAAATATTTCACTGTCGAAATCTAAATTTCAAAACGCATATAAGCACATTTTAAGCATTTCCACTTCAAAATGTTCTTATCGGATTAAATTTCATTTATTTTCTCTATTGTTTAAAGTGCTTGATTATTATTAAAATGCATAAGTTGCGGACATTTGCTGATTATCATATGGTTTAATAAAATTTTACAGAAAGAGGGACACATAATAAATCATTACATTAAAGAAATTTCTTCATAAGAAAAAAACAAATTTGAAATGTTGGGATGTTCATTTTTGTATCTTCACTAATACTGGAAATGTTTTAGCAATTTAATAGCATACAATTACAACTTCTTGCCAGACAAATTGAAATGGGAAAAGATAAAATAGATGAAGATAAGGAGTATAGAGAATAGAATTAGAGATACTGATTTACAAGTTAAATATAATTTAAAGGGGTAAAAGAGGAAGGTGATGGATAAAGACAAGTTGTTAGGTGTTGTATATTGGAGTGAATCACCATAATTAAGGTCATATGTACAGTAATTGTAAGTGACCCATGATCAGAAAAAAGAGAGGTGAGTTAAGAAGGATTCTAGAGAGAGTGACCTTGGACATATTCTTTGTTTTACTCTACTCTTACGTATTTTCAATTGCAGTTTTGAACTTGACTATTTAATTAAACTTTGAGATGGTTGTAGATTTAAGGAAGGAAGGAAATTGTCTTATATTCATCTATATATACAATTAGTTACTTCGTTTTATACCTATATACTCATTTATAAGCATTTAACTTCTCTTTATTGTTAAATAATAAATTCTAATTAATAGAAATAAATAAGAGAATACTAGAAAGACATGTCATTGGCAAATATCAAAATAAAATTTATTTATTTATTTTAGTATTTTACAGTGGTCAATAAATAACAAAAAAAAAATACTTAACCGGTCGCTTTTCTCTATTGAATAAAAATAAATTTTTTATGCTTTTTGAAAAATACCAAATTTAAATAATGACGATGTGGAGTATTTGTAGGAAGAAAAAAAGAAAGGTGTTTACATTCTATAGAAAATGCAGAATTCTAGGTAAAGTGACGCAAGTGTTGGGAAAAACATCTTTCAATGTCACATCAGAATGCAAAAAAAAGTTTATTTTTATAAAGCTTCTTTTAATTAAATTTTTAGAGCGCATTTCGGTGAATATTCTGTTACAATAGTTAAAGTATTTTACGAACAGTATACAAATTCTGGTACATAGACGATATTTTCCAAGATACATTGTTTGAGCTTCTATTCATAGATTTTTCTGAATATTTATCTGAGTAGAGGACAAAACAAACACTCGTGCATACTTTCCTGGACAGAAAGTATATTTATACAGAATTTAAACATCAGATGAATCAGAATTTTTAGTAGTAAAAATACATAAAGAATGGTTTAAAAGTAGCAAATAAGGGAACCTCACGCAATATAATAAATAGAAACATACATTTATATTGTGGATATTCCTTGCAAAATTCATTCTTTTTGCAGATATGACTGGTTTTCTTTAAGTAATAGTTAAGTTCAAATCGCCTTACTAAAGTATATTTCTTCTTACATTGCAATGGGATTAAAATTCTTTGCATAGCTTGAATAGTTTTGTACTACTTTTATTTAAATGTTTTTTCTGAATATTAGTAACATAATTATGTTCTTTTCATTTCATTTAATACGTATTTTCCATCACATATAACAGGGAGATAAGAACCTTTCATATTTTTCACTACACTCGTAAATAAAGTTTTGGTATCGGTTTTCAGAGTAATGAATTTTATTATTCGCTCAATTTCTAAACTTGTGCAATTTATATGTTGTTAGATGTTATTTTTGACTATATTTATTGCTCAAATCAACATTATTTAGTGAATTTCATATTATAAATTATCTTAAGTAATAAATACAGAAATATAAGAAGATTTATACTATAACGTGAACTATTCGTGAAATTTCCCTTAAGTAACATCTGGGATTACTTACTGACAACATATTTTTTTAAGTTTCCAACATTTTTCTAATCAAATAAAGCATCGCGATTAAAATTATGTTAACTTAGAAGTGGAGTGATTAGATATCATCAAGTCGTATAAAAATGACAGAGAATTGAATTGGGATATAATAATGTTATAGAAATAGAAATGATACTAATGTGAAGTGGGCAAGAGTTTTCTTAGATATCTACGTACTTTCCCGAGACTGAGACTGAAAGCTGTCTGATTGATTTACTAGCATCGTATTCCGGTAAGCGTTTTCTTTGCAATATTATAGAAGTTGTTAATACTATTGAAAAGGGTATTGAAGCTGATTGAAAGCATTGCTCTAAAAAGAGAATTAGCAAACTCTGTTTTTAAACATAAATGACTATCTTAATTTATTTCTCTGTGCTTGAATTTAAGTTGAAATTGAGATATGCGATTCGAATAACATTTAAGATGACCGAAGAGACGGGTAACAGGAATACGTTACAAAAACATCCCTTTGCAAATGCAATTACTTTTAATTCACTAATTCGCTAAATATCTAACTAGTTCTGGTGTTTAGCTACTTGAAGTTTACTCCAGTATCGCTCTTTTAGCTTTTGCTTACGTACGGACTAGGGAAGGGCATTATTTCCTGTAAAAGGATAATTAATAGTATTAGGTATTTGGAACATATTCCGTCTGTAATATATTCCATACAAAACTCTTAATGTTTTTTCACTTCTTAATACACTTTGGTTAAATTATTTGATGCAAATTGAATTATTTAAATTTGAAATATTTTTTTATGACATAAAAAGTATTGCGTTAGTGGAACAAAATTCAGAACAAATGAGGGGTATTCGAATATAAATAAAAAGTCATTTAGTAAAAAATAACTCAAAAATAATGTGATAATGTAATATATTTTTTTTAAAAAAGTATTAGGAATTATAGGCACACATTCCGCAAATAATACAATATGTCCTAAAAGTAATAAGATTTGGATATATCTGAAAGTAATAGTATATTGGAACCTATTACCAGATAGAAACAATACGATGTAATCTATTACTTAAAAATAACCGTTTGGCACATCTCTAGTACTAGTAACTCTTTGGTACATCTCTTGACAATAGTCATTTAGATACTCAATAAAAAAAAAAGTCGTTTGATAAAAGGTTACTTTACAGCTTACCACTATTTTCACTCGAGCAGTGCGTCCGTTTATTTATTGTCTATCTCAATTGTCAATCCAGAGTATAATAAAATGTCGTGATTTTATAAAAACGTCATTTTCATATATTTAGTTATATTATCGATCAAAATTTTAGGGAAAAAATGCATCTTTTGTTTACCCTTCTCGTCAAAAATTGGTCTGTTAAGTAGTTAAATAAACACTCTATAAGTTCTTTTAATTCCCCAACAGACGACAGATGTCTTACTGGTTGAATAAAATTTACATAGATAAATTCGATTAATACTGCGCTGAAATCTTTAAAAAAGAAATATAATTGCAGTTAATTAGGCAAGTAACACATTGGAGATGACATATTCCACTTAAATTTTTTTCTTTAAAACGTAATTCTTATTTGTACTTATACTCGGGTGATTTTATGGCACACAAAATCAACTTACAGCTGTGTACTAATCATAGCTCTCGATAGCTACAAGTAATATTCGTCATATAACAAAGTTGTCGCGAAGGTATTAATGATATACTTTCTTTCCTTCACTTTTGAGGTAAGGGAGAAATAAGAAAAAATATAATAAAAAAATTTTACCAAAATATAGTAGAATTTTTTTAAATATTTAATGCTGAGTTATCTCTCGTAAGTTTCTGAAAGACCACTGAAAGTTATTATGTTTTTTTAAAGAAGTCTATAATTTGTATGATTATTATAGGACATTAATAATAAATGATTATTACATCAAATTTAACATTTATTTCAATTTAAAGTAACTAAATATACTCAAGGAAAAATGAGCAAATTTTAGGCTAGATATAAGACATCCTCACTTTTATTTAAGAGCAACGAAAGTCATTGAAAAATCTGTGTACTTAATATATCTGTTTATGGAAATAAAATCATATTTACAGGCATAATAATTATGTATAAGCTGTAATCAAAAGACGTATTTACATTTGTAAATAATGTACTTCAATTTAGATAAACCTTGCGTAAAAAAAGTATTGCAAATATTTTAGAAATTCGCGGAGTATTTCTAAGCATAACATTTTATGCATTAAATATAATCATAAATTAGAAATTAAATTTAATTCAACTTAAAACTTTTAAAGTTTTATGATAAAAATGTCTCCCCATGCTTAGACAAATGTACTGTTAACCCTAAAATTAACGAGTGTTTATCGAAAAAAGATTACGTTCACAAGAACTGGAAACTACCTAACTTTATAATGTTGAAAATATCAATAATTTACATAAAGTAGATCTTGAGGAAAGTATCAGAATCGCGAGTGTTATTGTTTTATTAACGGCACACTCAGAAGCAGCACAGGAGTTATTGGCGAAAGATCTCATTATTTTAACCTCCTCCCTCTCCAAACTTCTATACAACGCCGAAGAGTGGGCTTGGAGACTTCTATCAAATTTAATATGCATCAACCCCTCTGCAAGGGTTGGGGGTCTTTAGTGTCTGGCATCAGGGTTCGAACCTATGACTCGACTAAAGCAATGCTGAGTGCGAATTCGCAACCATGATCACTAGGCTACCGCAGCCCCATCAAAATCATGAAAAAACACATTTCGAAAAAAAACACAAATATAGATTTTCCTCATTGTTCCGGCATGTTTATTATAATTTTAAGATTCAATTTCAAAAGTACTATTCATCAAATTCTTAACAATTGAATATCTACGGATTCAACAAAGAACCCTCTATTTTGTAACAGCAAATTGAAAATATGCAAATTTAGAAAAAATATAACGTCTCAGTTATCTAAAGAATTCCCTTATTTGTTTTCAATGTATTTTTTTTTGTGACAAATATCCCATTTTTTTAATGGTTTTGTATTAAAATTATCTCCACGGAAGACAGTGTTTTATATATTGCTACAAAAAAAAATTCTAAGTGATCATTAGAAACTGAAGATTATATGCCAATAAAGAAACTGTTAACTGTTAGCAACCGAAATAATTTAGTCGTAGCATTTATTATTACATGAGAATAATATCACTTATTTTTAAAGCAAACAAGACTACCGTCTCCAGGACCTCTGATTTTGTGAATAAAAAATTGATCCTACCGAATTTCATTACCGTCCTCAAACCTAGACTGTTTAATCTTTTTGAATGCAGAAAAGGGTGATGCATCCAACAGAGCAAAAAATAATGAAGATTTCTAAGAACTTATGTTTTCTCTCTTTGGTTTTTGAAAATACTTTTGGACATTTTTTTAAAAACCAGAAAATCCACGAATGAATCATTAAATTAAGGGTAAAAATGTATCTAAAAATAATGTAATTCATTATGTAATGTATTATTTTGCTCTTTCAATTGCACTTTTTTGCATTCAAACAGATAAAATAGAACTGATTTTAGAATAATATTAGAAATTCCATAGGAGTACCATTGCATTAACGAAATAAAAATGAACGATGGACCCAGACTTTAATGACATAAGGGGTCTCAGGACCCTTAAAACTCAAAATTTTTGATTTTTTGAAAAACATATATGTAAGAGCCTCTTCTGTTCTGAACATTTTGGTACCACACTTATAACGATACTTTGAAAATTCCCAGAGTTATCGAGAAAAAACTGAGCTTTTATTTGTATTCTTTTATTGTTATTTTTCAACTTTAACTTCATTTTTCTCAGAACAAAAAGTTTTAACTTGCGCGCAGGATTTCTCGGATACTATTTAAGATATCAATATGAAATTTTATGTACATGTTCAAAATAGGTTTTTTTATGACTTATACATCAAATTTTAAACAAATTATTGACAGAAAATCTTTTATGGGAATTTTAATTGGATTTTTTCTTAAAATTTCATTTTTTTTTAAAAAATTATATTAAAAAAAGTTTTATTTTCCTCTAAATTTCTTTAAAAGTTTGTATAACTTTGAAAGTGAACTTTTTTTATAAGGTAACATCAGTTTTGTAAATTTTAATCAATAATATACTTCAGAATCATGCGCGCAGCAAAATATAGATTTTCTTAATTTTGAAAAAAATTCCAATATATTTTTTATTATAACTTTTTAAGAATTCCTTTAAATCTTATGAAAATATGAGAACAAATGTAAATATATATGAATATTATTTGGTACAAGTTTCAATATTCTGCTTTGTTTCTTTGGTAAATTATATTGTTTTGAAAAAAGATATTTTTTTCGATACACGTACAAGCGTTAAGAGTCCTGAGACCCCATAAATAGTCAAGGTAACATTAGAAACCCATTTCGTGTAATTTTAAACAGAACAGAAATTCTATCACTATATTTAGATGAGAGGTAATTTGTACAAAGAGCTACGAATGGCATTGTTAGGTTTTAATTACTATAAAAAACATACGAGATATCTATGTATAATTTATTACGTGTATTAAATTATCTTTATTCATAATATTGTAAATTTCAGCTATTAATGTTGATTTGTTTGGTTTCAGGAATCCATAGATTAATGTTATCAAAGGATCGTAAAGTTTTAAATATTATCCCCGGGTAGAATAAAGTTTTAATTCTCACTAAAAATAATCAATATAGAAGCTTATTTCTATTTAATAGTCTTAAAATTTCTCTACATAGTTATCATCCAGAATTACACACTTCTTACAACATCTTTTGACCTTTCGATGACCTTCATTGTAGAACTCTAGAATGAACTTTATCTTCTCTTTATTGTTTATTATTCCAATCGATGGCTTCCTGAAATCAAACAAATCAACATTAATATTTTTAATTTTCATCATAATGTTTACAAGAATCAATTAATATATGGAATAACTTTTATCCAGACATCTCAGTTATATCTTAGTAGTAATTAAAATTTGCGATATTCTTTCGAAATATATAATTTTCTTAGATAGAGAGTTGCGAAAAGAATATATCATGTTTTTTGAAGATGCACCATATATTTACATTGAGAAATGAAGGAATTATTTATGTTTTTACTGCAGATGTTTAGAATATATTACAAAACTAACTCTATCATTAATTTCTAAAAGACTATACGAAGCAATTCATGTACATTTATCAAGAGAAAAAAGAACTTATTTCAATTCTTAATAATAGAAGGACAACTGACATAGAAAATTATATTCTACAAATGAAGCAAACATTCTAAAAAGAAGAAATATTTCTAAGCTTATTGTAGTTTCGACAAACTTCGAAACTCTTCTTGTCATTCTGAATTGGATACCGAAGAGGAACTGGAAGTAATAACAAGAAAAAGCTGTTTTGTCATACACATTTGAAATTCATCTGCTACAGAAACTGTAAAATAAATTTTCCTCGCGTCAATGCACTCCTTGATATTTTCAAATTTAGTGCGCAAGTTTTCTCGAAAATATATTTGAAGCTGTATTGAAATTTTCGATCGATGAAATAGTTGAATACTTTCAATTTAAATTCTTCTAGCTCTCCTTCCTCAAATTCGCATTCAGATACAGTCTCTCAAAGTCATCATAAGGGAATTCAGAGGAATTGAAAAGGAATTGAATTTTACAAAACGACATTTTAATCAGTCAATGAAATTTAGTGTGATATTTTTCCACTGTTATGTAAATATTAAATTTAAGTAATACGTGTAGAGTAGGCAAATCTCTAAAAACGGAGGGACGGTGTAAGTTTTAATAAAAGTTACATAATGTGTAATTTGAACAATAGCTATTGGATTCGAAGACCGCTGCTACACAAACATTTATGTTTTCATTTTTTACGGTATTAAAAATGCGTCCGACAAGGAAAAATGAGCTTATTCTGTAACAGGTTTTGATGAACCTTATTTTACAATGAAAAGTAATGGGAGTCATATTTCAGTGTCTAGTTATCTATATGCTTATGTACCTGCTTATTTAGAGGAAATTATATTTTTATATACAATGTTAGTAAAATTCCTCGTCTCTTTTGGATGCGTAATAGTGAACATTAGTCCGAAACAGAGGATGACAAATGGCACTTTATTTACATATTTTCTGGACAAGACGGCATACAAATAGCAGAGTTCAGACAGCAATAACATATACACAACACTTAAATAGATTAGCGACTCAACAGGAGCAAATACAGCAATTTCGTAGATCAGCAAATTATACAAACAAAACACATACAAAATAGCAACAGACAATGTTATATTAGCAACATTCAGCTCCCTAGCTGACGACTTAGCAATACAGACGAATCTCCGTAGTAATATTTGCACTTCCAAGGCAGACTCTGACTGTTTCTGGTAAATTCTGAGGTAGATACCGGCAGCTTCCGCAAATTCACTCAGCAACGCTACAGACCACTTTCAACTGTTATTGTGATCGATCTATCAGCTTCACATATCTTCACTGGTTTTATACGCTTCGTCCAGGTGTGACGCTGCATGGGAAAAAATCAGGAAAATTCCGTATTTTGCCTAGTGGAGATATCGCCTAGATTATTGCATTTTCCAGAATTATCTGTTCGTAACAAAATCACTAAGTTTCTCACCGAATCTCTAAAATCTTTGCCTAGACTAAGGGGTCATTGCTTAAATTTTGCTTGGCTGAGTGATGAAATCTCTGTAAAGGCATATTTCCTTCATAAGAGAACCGTTGCAGGGAAATGTTATATAGCATTCTTAACAATAAATGATAATGTTTGAGTAATTAATAATAAATAGCTGTCTGTATTTACACTGATGAGTCGTATACTTATTTCTCTGTATACATTGCCTAAAGTCCATTATATATATATAACTTTGAAAACTCGCAAAAAACTTATAAGGTAATGTTTTATATGTGGAATATAATTATAAATTCAAAACTAAAATTCGATAAAATTAAAAAAAAAAACAAAGTTTTATAATTCAAATATTCCATGATACAAATCTTTTTACATCTAAAATTTGTGATTTTTATTAGAAAAAAATTCATTCTCCGCTCAGGAAAAGGAAACCTCATTTCATAATGTATAAAATGTAGACCGTATGGATAAAGGAGTATTTGTAAAAAATGTTCCAGAATCCTAGAACAATACATTCTTAGAAAAAATCAAGCTTATTTGTTTTATGCCGATGCACGTTTAGAAACAATATTAAAATTCAATTTTCTAGCGTTCTATTCATCAAATTATTATAAATTATACGTCTACGGAATTTACAGCACCCTATTTTTTTTTAACGGTTAACTCAAAACACGCAATATTTGAAGCATTTTAACATTTCAGAAGAATTTTAGTGTTACTGTAAAATTTGCGTTGGGTATCTGATATTTGAACATCTGGAAGAAGTTTCGTAGTAAAACAATTAACATTTGAGATGAATAAATTATTTTTCCTACACAAATATCTTCGTTATTTTGACTAAAAATGTCCGTATTTCTAATGATATTATAAAGAATTTGATCCCATCACCCCGATACTATGATAACGAGTGTTTAATTATAATACATGATGCACTGAGCTGCACTTTTCCTTCAAAACTGCGAACAAATTTTAAGTCTCTTACGTGATATCACACCTTAGTAGAAAGTTATATTACATTTGTCAAACTTAAGTAAGGATACCTTTAAAAAGTTTCCATTTTTAGAGTTATATTACTCTAAAACAGTGTACCATTTATTCCGTTAACATGTCACGCAGCTTTAGATTAATTAGGGTGTCATTTATATCAGATTTAAAGGACTGTCTGTACTTGGTGTTGATTCTATTTACTTTTTATTTCAGAATATGCTTATAAAGTGTGCTGGCCAAATGGTACTTGGTTCGAAAATGAATTTAAACGGGAGTGGACTAATTATAGCAAATGTGGACGTGTTGATGTAAGTAAATATGTTAATTAATAAATTTAAGAACACTAATTGTTTTTTTTAAAATTAAGATAAACCTTTATGATACCAGCTTCTTTAAAAATAATCATCAGTGGTAAGGGTATCTTTAAGGATAACTGGATATATGAGCAAAATAAAATACTGAATTTAAGAACTTTTTTGTGATATTTGAGCATTAAAAATTATTCATAGAGATTTAAGGAATTTTTTGTACATAATAGTAATATTTTAATCATTTTATTCAAGTGTAAATTTTTTGTCAAAAAGCATTTGTTTTCTTTCGAGTTGAATATGGAAGTCCTTTTTAAGATATTTTTGAATTTAGGTACCAATTTTTAAAAACAATATTTCTTAAATATATAAAATATTTTATACCTCGTATATAAAACAATACACACAAAATAATGAACCAACTCTTTTTTTTTTTTTGTAGTGATATTATTGTATATTTTCCTTGAAAAAATTACAGAAATTCGTAACTGAAAAAAACCTTAATTTATTTTTTATGCAAAAATTACTTCTAAAAATTTAGGTATGTCGAAAAATATAAAATTTTTTTGTTCTCAATATGCATTGGTATCCTTTATGGAAGCCTAAAAAATTGGAATCATATTGTGTAATTTTTTTTCTTGAAAATGGTACCTAATTGCAAATTGTCCATATTCAACTGAGAGGGAAAATAAATCATATATATATGTATATATATATATATACGTATATCTGTGTGTGTGTATGAGGCACAAAAAATCACCACTTTACGAACATGTGGGAGAAATTAGTATCAATTTTAAAGATTTAAGAGAATTTAATTATGATGTTAGTTAAATAGTATAGTTAATTAATTTACGAAGCAGAATTTTTTAAATTATTGAATTTGATTTTTTTAAATTTGGGTTTATTTATTTATTGCAAATTTAGGTGGAAATTGGTCTTAAAGGCTAACGTTCCAAATATCATTCGAATTCCTCTCATTACTTCATGAAATAATCGTAAAAAAGTCTTAAGGGATCCACATATTAGATTACATTCAAGCAAAATATTCATCCTATTTTCTCTCTTTTATAAACGCCCAGATGATAATTAATATTTATACGATTGTATACGACCCATTGTACCTCCGTTTTGACGTAATGGAATTTCAAAATTAAATTTTTACCCGAACAATGGAGACAAATGCAATAAATTGTGAGTTCAAGGACTTATGAAATGAGGAATCTAAATCTCGTTAGTAAGCATTTTAGATATGTTGAATTTAAATTTTTTTTCATAACTGTATTTAATAATTCATATATTTTCTAATATTTTTTTCTTTCCTTCTTAAGTTTTTAGTATTTAAAATGAAAAAAAAAATCGATTTTATTCAAATGTTGAATAGATTTTTTTTTTCTTTCTGTCAAAAGTTTCAGACATTTATTTAACATTGGCCGTCCCTTTTCTTAAATCCATTCTAAATACTTTGATTTTAACATTATTTTTTTAAATCTTATGCAATGTTTTAAATTGGTTTGTTTGGGAACTTCCCCAACCAAATATTTTTAATTTCCTACAAAACATTGCTCTTACCACATATATATAGTTTTATAAAACTTTAATTTGTACTCTATCTTTTGCTTTAAATTTAAATTTTCTTATCTTAAAAAAATTGTAATGTATTGAATTTGCGTACAGCACAATATATCCTGAGAGGATTCAGTGCCAAATATTAGGACCAATAAAGTAAAATTCCAATAACTCAATATGTTTTATGCAGTATTTTACCAAATTTGAAACTCAAGGTTCTTTTTACTTTTTTGGTGGGGGAGGGAGTCAATTTCACGAAACAAAAATTGGCAACCATTGTGGGAAAACTCTTTCTGAAGTTAATTAATCATTTCAGTTAAATTCGTTAATTGTTCCATTTTAATCATAATTTAATTTCTATGAAGCATTAACCTATATACAGTATTGTCCAAATGCTCTGGGAATTGCAAAAGTTTCAAAGAAAAACATTTTTTTCTGATCTCACATTCCATTACAAATTAAACTTTAAGAAGTCTAAACAATATTGAAAGCCTTAGGTTTTATAATTTATACTTTAAAAATTATTTCTTTACTGAAGAAAAATTAATTATAAAATAATGTTTTTGTTGAATTGGTGTATGTGTGAATGCCCAATCTAAATCACTGGTCATTAAAACTGCAACAGTAGGAAGGAATGATCTAACGAACGTCAAAATCACAGGAAAGGAAGAAGAGGTTTGGATATGCAAATGATTAGTATTTCAGCTGATTTAGACGACGCATGAGGGAGAAACCACATCTGTAGCACTGCACAAAGAAAAAGTTGAGTAGTGGATTTCTATTCGGAAAGCATTTTGAAAGGTCAGAGTTTGCTCAGAATATCGTGTTATGCCTCTAATAATGAGAAGAAATTATTACCAGCAAGATTTGGAATTCAATAAAGGTAGGATTGTTGCCTATTGAGAGTGTGGATTATCTTTCCTTAGTATCCCCCGTCACACTAGTTAAAATCCAAACACTGTCATGCGAATATGGAATCAATGGATTACTGAAGGTCATGCTGAAAGGCATGGGGGATCTCTAAGTTCTCCCATGATTGACGCTCGAGAGGAGAGACATATTGTGAGATCAGCCCTGAAAAACCGTACAACCACCTCACGGATCATTAATAAGGAAATGAGCATGTTTGCAAAACATCATGTATCCACTCATTCGGTGCAACGATGTTTGCAGCAGCGTAGAATGTCAACAAGGCGACCGTTATTTCGGCTTCCTTTGACAATGCAGCATAGAGAGAGACAGCGAATCTGGTGCGCTGAATGACAAATCTTGATACAGGAGAGTCACTATGTCGTCTTTTCAGCCTAGTCTTAGTTCTACGCGTAGTATTCTGATGACTGTATAAGTGTTTGGATGTTCCGAGGAGACTACTCGTTGCCTGCTTTCATTCGTATCAGCATAGGGGCCCTGCACGTGGTGGAATGGTTTGGGCAGCTATTGGGTACACATGAACCGCACATCTCTAGTTCAAATCCACCTTAATTGGAATGCAGTTCGGTACATTTCTGAGATCTTACGTTCAGTACTTGTACCATATTTTCTAGACGTACCAAATGCCATCTTCCAACAAAATAATGCACGACCACATGTTGTACGTCATATTCCTACCTTCATCGATGTAAATGGTATTCGATTGTTACATTAGCAAGCATTGTTTCCAGATCTGTGACCCATTTAAAACATCTGGCCCGCCCCCCGTCTCCTTCTAATACGGTCGATAAAGTGCAGTTTAGAATGGAAGCACCATTGAATGTGTTGTCCGTTTCTATCGTCAAAGTCCAGTTCGACTCCGTGTCTAAGCCGTTTTGACTACCAAGGGGGGGGGCAGCTGTTCCTACTAGTTTCACAACACTATTAACTCCAAAAAGCTTCCAAATTTAATCATTGTGTCGTAATTCCATACTGTTTGCGTACATTAAATATATTTTTTGCATTTGCAGTGTTGCAAATTTAATGGCAGGAAATGTATTATGTTGTAAATGATCATTAAATAATCAAATGATCGTTTCGTTATACGAAACTTAATTATAAAGCCAGAGAGGCGTACAATATATCGCTCACAGAGAAAACGTATGCATAAGGGTTTCAATATCTGCCATTTATATATGAACATTATCATATGAACTTAAGTCCTAGATTCTTAATTGTAGATGCCAAACATGTTAATGAAGAACAGTGATAAATGAAAGCTAAATTACTATGGTATTTTCAATTTTTGTGTGGTTTGTTAATATTTTACAGACCCTAGATTCTTAAAATCCATATTGTATCTAATCATAATAACAGTAACATACACAAAACATGTTTCAATGTATATTTATTTATTTTTATTATACAATGTGCTTGAAAAAGAATATCCCAAACATAAGAGTTACGATTACAAAATAAAGAAGGTGACGATATTTTCGGATAAATTTAATTATTAAAAACAGTCTAAAGTTATGAAGTTTTAAAAGTTCAATGTGTGACAACTACTAGAAGCAATCGAGTGTCGCCACGTTAGACTTATTCTTAAGTGACCCCAAATTTAACTTCTTGGAATTTTTTTTTCTTTAGGGATGCTTAAAAATGTGTTTTTTGCAACTACAACTGGACACCGAGGAGAAAAAATACGAACAATTCAACCATTTAAACTATAACACTGAACATGGAAAAAAATTGGATGATTTTTACTGTGGTTTAAATATCGTTTGCGTGTCTCGTGGTAGTTGAACATTTAAAACATTATACATTTTTAAGTACACCTAATTCTATTTTTACAAGTTAGATACGTTCCTGAAGAATACGAGTAAAACATTTGTGTAAATATGCATTGCAGTTATGATGAAAAAACAGAAGATTAGTTCCAGTTTCAAGGAATCAGCAAAAATAGTGCAATACTTTCGGTTCTGTTATAGATGAATTGTGTGACATTATGTAAAGGATGCCCAAAATTATTGCAGTTATAATTAATAAAACAAAAGTTTTAAAACTATCACTTACCATTTATTGACTTTTAAATAAATTTAATAAATATGTTTGTCCCTCCCCTCGTTGGGGATGTGATGAAAATTTTCTTAAGATAAAAAAAATAAAGATTTAATCTTTGGCTCGCCCTTTCTCATCTTTCTTTGTATTGAGGAAGATAAAGGTTTTTTTTTCTTCTGAGACTTGTTTTAAAATGTCTGAAACGTTTCATTCAAATCAAACAAGTGCCTCAGATGTTTTCACTATGAACATCAAACTCAAAATGAAGAACACGCTGATAGAATTCTAAACTAAAATTATTATATTCGGGGAATTCTCACAAATGGAAATCGCATCACATTCCTCTTCTTCACTTTCGCAGTTATAAAAATGAAATTAAAGCAAAGTTTTCTTAGAATTTAAGTCGATCGTAAAAAAAAAAAAAGAATTAAATTTATTTTTCTATTTCGTGTTAAATCAAAATCGTGTAAAAGAAGTTCGTATAAAAACAGAATTGGGTGTATTATTCTTAATTTAATTTGTCCAAAAGGGCTGTAATTTAATTAATTTTGTAGCTGTAACTCTTCAAATTTGTTATACTTTTGTAAGTATCTCGAATTATTAGTAAAATTGAAATGATTAATAGTGGAAAACAATAACGCAAAGCGAATTTTCAGAATACCATAGAACTTCACCTCGATATTTAAACCAAGGTCAACGACTATACTTTGAAAAGTATAGCAGCATAATCAAATATAGATTGCGTATATAGAAGTCAAACGGATCATCTGTGGTTTTATAGTTCTTAATCAATTTAAAATCCGGAACGATTTAAGTATTTTGTTTCATAGTGAAAATTCCTTCCTTTTACTACTTACATTTATTTTGGCATTCTAATAAAATAGACGAAAATATAAAGTTATACGTATACATCCATTCCGCATAATCCCTGGTAGAATATTGACTGTAACTCTACTGTAATTCTTATTTTGAAAAGAGACAATACGTGTACCGAATATTCGCATTATTTTTAGCAATATTTTATTTTTCCAAAATATACAAAAATTGGGATTTATCTGAACAACAATCGATTTTGTTTTTTCGTTTTTAAGAAGATACTCTAAGCGAGGCGTATGTAGTGGGAATTTATTCAATAACAGGAGCCATAAACCAAAACAAACACATGATTACCAAGGGTTTTCAAGACTATAAACGTTAACTCAAACATTGTTTTTTCCTCTCCTGTTATTTTTTAAAAACAATATAAAGATTCGAATAACATCCCATGCAATCATGTTAAGATTTTTCATAAGAGATTTTCTTCTGTGGTACTTAAAATGCCATACGTTTCTCCCACCTTGGGCAGTGTATATATTTGAACTCAGTGCTTTATATTCTGACAGCGTTATCTAAACTTAATTCTCTTCTATTTGCAGGAGCATCGACGTTTTTTATATTTCCACATCGCAACTTATTCGGTTTCCATAGTCTCTTTGGTGCCAGCACTTATCATTTTTTCTATTTATAAGTAAGTACTTTTTTCTTCCCTTTTTTTGCCTCTGTAGTGGAATAAATTTATCCGTCTCTCTGTCTGGTCTCTATATTTTACTCTTTTTATGTGTACTCGTTCTTAAATAATTTATTTATACTTCCTCTGAGAATAGTTTTGACTTTCAAGGATTAGGCACGACATGGAGAATTGTGTTGGGGATGGACTAGGTAGATTTATAATACATCTAAGGGATGTTCACTTATGAAAGTGCACTAGCCAGCCAATTCCGAGTAAAACGAGTCAAAAATTTTAAGCACAGCTAACATACATAATTTTCAGAT
The DNA here is from genome assembly GCA_019974015.1 of Nephila pilipes. Taxonomy (NCBI): domain Eukaryota; kingdom Metazoa; phylum Arthropoda; class Arachnida; order Araneae; family Nephilidae; genus Nephila; species Nephila pilipes. The sequence continues at coordinate 20,625 of BMAW01015110.1, read as the reverse complement.
TCGAACAATCGATAGCGTTCCGGCTTGCTAATCGGTTGGTTTAGATTCGATCCTGCCTTTGCCGTTTTTTTTTATCAACTATTAAAAAAAATATAGGATTTTTTAAATAATATTAGTAACTTGAATATATTGTCAATGAAATCCTAAATATGTTTTTATTTATAAGAAAACTTTTGGAACTAATGGAAACGTTAATTTTAGCTTATATTTCAAATATCAATATTACAGATTATATTAAAATTTCGTATAACTGATGACCATTTCGAATATTAACAAGTTTCATTAGCTCTGATAGATGTTTTATAAAAGAAAATATTTTTAATGATTTCGTTGACAATATACATTTAGGTTATTAAATTTATTTAAAAATAGTTATAATTTTAAGAGAGTTAAACAAAATAAATACGCAAAGACAGGATGGAACCCGGACCAACCGTTTAGCAAAAAAGTGTGCAAACGATTTGGCTGTCCTGCGGTTGTTCAAAATCAAAAATTAAATAATACATAAGCTGAGATTAATGTTTAGATTCTGTTTTTCTTTGAACACGTTTTATCAAATTAACTCTTTTTTCAATATTCTATTGAATATTTGAATATTTAGAACTGAATATCTAATTTGTTCTTTCTTGATGTTGTACATTGAAATATGAAAAGGGAGGAGGGGCTTTAGGGCATAGTAGATAAATCGATTGAAAAATTTCTAGCATAGAGCTTTATAGTAATATGCTAACAGCCATTTTTTCCGATGAAGTCATAGTATATCTTAGATATATATCATTATAAAACTTCCGATCGGCTTAGGAGATTGTTACAATATCATTCTTCTTCGTATTTATCACTCATTAACTCTATCAAAACATAACTTTCGTTTAGTTTGATTTGCTTAACATCATTGTAAAGAAAGCGTGAAAGCTAATAAGATAGTTTATTACATTTCTGAATCACTCTCAGTTGATACAGACTAAATGGAATCTGGTACATCAGTCTTCACTTCCAGACAACACCTCGTTAAGTTATTGAGGACAATTTCCACTTAATATACTGCACTCTCGATTTCTTTATATATCGTATCTTCCTCGGCTTAGTTTTTTTATGAATGATCGTCGATTTAATATTGGTGTTCAAAATTAAGAGAATTTGCATATTTTGTCGAATTTCATGAAAAAAATTGAACGGATTGTAAAAATACTGTTTCAAATCAAAGATTCAAATCTCTTACGTCGAATACGCAAGCGTATACGTGTGTGTGGGAGGAACTAGTAAAAATATAGGATTTTTAAGCTCACGTGCTATACTCCGTATTCCTTCGCTAGTACGCTTCGCTGAATTTCTTGGTTTTTTTGCAGCAATCGCTTAAATTAAATTCCAACAGTATAAGGGAGTAATGTCCAACGTTTAGAGGATGGAATGAGGTTGCAAATTGTGGATAGGCTAGAAGACCAGTCTCAAATACAGATTTGAGGAGAATTTGATTTAAGGCTAAGCTTCGTGTCCAACTTATGGAAACAGTTTCATGATACCGGATCCGTCGCGAGAAAGCCTGGGCATAGTAGTCCGAAAGCCACGTCGGTCAGAGCAGATCATCATTTGTCCATTATAGCGAGGCGTAACAGGGATGCTACAGCTCCTCAAGTCTCTCATAAGTTGTATACTGTCACAGGAACTCCAGTTTCAAGGGTCACTGTTTCCAAAAGACTTCGTGAGAGAAAGCTGTTTACAAGCAGATCTGTTGCTTATGTCCCTCTCAGTTTTGCGAACAGAAAAGTTCGCTTAAGATCACACAAATTGGAGCATCGATCAATGAGTGACAGTTCTCTTCACTGTCAAAACCGATTCAGTCTAACCACTGATTATCTGAGTACTTTCATATGGAGAAAACCACGAACCCGCTACCTGCCCTCCAATGCCCGAGAAATCGACCATTACGGCAAGGAAGGCTTGATGGAAAAGCGGAGGCTTTGGAAAAGAAATACCTATAGTTCATCCACCGAAGCAAAAGAGCGTTTAAATAACTTGTTGTTGCTCCTTAAGAGTGAAATAGAAGTTAAAGAAAGGATATCTTTGGCGATGTCAGATTTTGGTTTAATGCAAAATGGAGTTGAGAAAATTCTTAAGGTAAAGAAACAATCCAACTCAATAATTTCGAAGAAAAGGATACCGAATACGGCTGGGCTGTTAGCAACCGCAATTCAGAAAGTTAATAAATCTTGCGTCTTTTATGAAGTCGACCATCAAAGTTGGGAATGTTTTTGAGCTCGAAAAATGACTATGGTTGAGAGAAAAAAATATCTTCAAGACAAAAGGCTGCTGTTTTGTGTGTCTAGCTTCAGGACACCGAATAAATTCCTATCATGTTTTTCTAAAGTGCATAATGGGAAGGAAGAAACACGTTCTTTTTCTGGGAGAATTTAGATTCAGTAAATAAAACAATACAGAAAAAAAGATGAATCAACAAAATCGACAGAAAGTGAAGTTGCCTTGTCTAACTCCAATAAGAGTCCAAAGGCTTTACTTAAGACGATGAAGGTAAGGTTAATATCCGATGATAAAGTGTTAGAAGCTGGTGTAATTCTGGATTCTGGATCTCAGAGATTATATATTTTAAGTGAAATTGCAACAGAAATGGGACACATTTCAACTCGGGAAGAGACTGTAACACATTTTTTATTTGATGGTATGGACTCTAAAAAGTGTAAACACAGATGTTACAAGATAAGATCAAGAAGTTTTGATAAGAATCTTATGTGTAATTTTGAAGCAGATGTAGGCCGATGTTTTTATTTAAAGTGATAATGGTACGAATTTTTCTGGTGCTGCAAATTACCTGAAGAATTTGAACTGGGATCAGGTACAAATTTTTGGAACTTCCAATTCGAACCAGTGGAAGAGTAACCCTACAACTGTAAGCTGGTGGGATGGTTGGAGAGAGGCTTATTAGAGTTATGAAAAATCTTCTGAAAAGAATGTTGAGAAATTCGTGTCTTTCTCATGAAGAAATTATTACGGTGTTGATAGACAGTGAGAGCGTCATAAATTCTCGGCCCTTAACATATTTTTCAGAGCATGAATCCTTACGACTGATTTCTCTATCCATGTTCTTTCAAGACGTTTATGAATGCTGTGTTCCACATATTTATGCCGTGGAACAATGCCATTGAATAAAAGACTTCATTATAGACAAACTTTACTGAAGAACTTACAAAACAGATTCCAATCTAATTATCTAGGGTTACTAATTGAAAAATCTAAAAAAGAAATTATACTCTCAATTAAGATTGGTCAAGTAGTGTTAGAAGAAAATGATAATTGTAAACGAAGTGAATGGTCACTGGGAAAGGTAATTAAAATCATACGTGGAAAGGATAAAGAAGTACGTTTGGTGCAAGTAAAAACTTCTCATTTTACTTTTTTACGCCCTATTCAGAGTATTTATCCTTTAGAAGTCGATTCAAACGAATATATCACCAATCTATTATCTGACAAATGTCTGAATCCTCGTGATGAGTCATTCCTAAAACAAACGATTTTACTAATGCTTCAAATGAAATTTTATCGTCCAAGGTTGAAAATTGGTCTATAACATTCACGTTTGGGCAGAAAAGTAAAAATACCTGAAAGATTAGATTTATAAACATTTCTAAAATGTACACAATTGAGAGTATGCGTCCATGGTCCTTGTGAGCAAAAATATTTCTTAAAAGCAAGATTGACATTATACAATACATTCTGATAATAATAATTACATTCAGGGAGCTTAAGGTAAATTTATACTGCTAAGATGCATTTAATTTCAATAGTTTATTATTTGCTCGTTTGTTTTGCTACTTAATTTTATAGTTGATTTTTATGGCAGAAGCATCTGTTTTATTCTTTTTTGTTTTTAACATTGGCAAGTATTTTAACAGCAATTGTAAATATTTTTTTTCAAAATAAGAAATAAATATGTTATGATGGAATGTCGTATTTTTTGGGAATTTATAATATTATTATTTCTAATGAATTTCGTTGTTCCTTAAAAGGTTTTTGAGAACAGAATATTAACAAAGACGTTATGCGGGGAGTTTTGTAAATTCCAATCATGTTCAAAAGACGAGCACAACACCAGAGTTAGCAGCATCTTTCCAAAATTCAGTATTGTACCTAATTGAGGATTTAGAACCTCTATAGTTGCAAAGGGAATCGACTCCATTGCACTTCAAATGTTCAGATAAATCAAGACTCATACCCAAGTCTTGACTAATACAAGGGCTGCTATGAGTTCGAGGCAATAACTACCCTACCACCACAACCATAGATGATTTCTTACAGATATTTCATAGTCAACATGTATCGGGAAAACTACACTATACAGAGCTATTTACAGAAAATAACATCATGATCGTCTTAAATTTCATAAATCTCATAAATTGAAATTTCTGAAAATACTCTTAAAGTACACGTGTGCACTCTGTTTTTACCGAACTTTATTTACAAAGCACTCAAAACTTAATTTTTAAGGATTATTCGTCTACGATACGAAAGATACAACTTTGCATAAATCGGTTCTCCCTTAGCAACTGTGAAACAATTTAAATGACTTAATGTATTTAAGGATCGTTTCAAATATTTTCATTATAGACAATATTTTTGAACAGTAAATATCTAAAAATAATGAATTATGAAAGGAGCGGTATCACATATTCTATGGCAAGCTATTTCGTGATCAAACTTATGTCCGTAGAAATATTCGTTAAGTGTTATGAAATACTTCTGAAATTCTAACCACTTTCAAATATTTTAATTTGTATGATTAGCTAAAGTAATTAACAAAAATTTTAATATTTTAATACTTAATAAATTTAAATAATATGCAGTATATAAATAAATAAGAATCAATTATACATAGTAAATAAAAGTATTTTATAAAATATAAAATAAATTTAATAATATACATTCTCACAATAATTACATTAATAGAAGTATTTAAAAGTATAATTAGCTCTAATAAAATGTTGTTGTAAAAGTTTTGACATGCTTTTCGTCTTTAACATATATTTTTAAGAAATATACTTCAGTATTCTATTCTTATTCATATGTAAAATAAAATTCCATTTTTATGCAGCAGCTTTATTCCATTCAAGCACTCTCCTTAGATATATACTGTCAAGTATCTTATAATGAAAAAGAAGTCCATGGGATAGGATATTATATAAGAAATGGTTATATTTTGTTGCATTGGTAAATATAAATATCCTGATAATTCTCACTATCACTTCATGAATAATTCAAAACCTACCACGATATAAATATAAATACACATGCATAAAAATATGCCAAATGTGAGAAAATATTCTCATTCAGAGTGACAAGCTTTATGTGCTGCATTACATTAATATTCTGATTTAGATAACATAAATATTACATTAATAAAACATGTGTATATCGATTATGTTTTAATATTATATAGAAAACTAAGTTAATATTTACCAGATCTGGCCATAATGTGCAATGGAATAAAAGAAAATAGAGATTTTTTTTAATAAATATCAATTTGTTTTCTTCCAATGCTACTTATTCTGAATAAATTCTTCGATAAAATATTAAACATTCTACAATATAAGAACGATTCCAAAATTTTACAACGAAGATAATCAAAGCAAACAATAAAATATTAAAGTTGACAGTAAATTATTAAAGCAATAGATTATACTTTGTTCATATATTCAGAATTAAAGCAAACGGTAAATTATTAAATGAAATGAAACTATTTTATCATAATATAAGAAGAAATAAAATAGATCTTTACACGTATATCGGCAATTTGAAAGGAATATTATTTTTTTTTTTAAAAAAAGGACATTTAAGTTGAAAATAACTATGATGTATAATTCTAAATGATAGAAAAAATAATACTCATATGTAAGCCAAAAACCTCGCTAGTTTCGACCTTTTCAATACTCAAAAGTATTGCAAATTTAAGTAGCATTAATGTAAAAATTTCTTACAATATTTTCATAAATGATAGCATTAAAATAATAAACATCAAGGCATATCTACATAATAAAAATGTATACTAAGTTATATCTATTATGGTATCCGGAATTAAAAACAAAAACAAAAACAAAATTATAGAACATTATTTATTCTTTTTGCAAATTTATCTCGTTGCAGTTTAATGCTACTAAATTTAAACTTACTAATCCCTGATTATATTTTAATGGAATTATATCTCTTGTGTAAGTACTAATATTCGGGAATATGCATCTCAATAAAAACACTCTGTGTTAAAATAACTTGAAATATTATCTTAAGTGAAAAATATGCATGTATGTATTTAAATAACAATTTCTACTTTTTTACATATTGACCGTTAAACAATATTAATTTACATTATTATTATTCCCTTTGTTTTTGTTTTCTAAGAGAACATTAGGTACAATTTTCTTTTCTTGAAGTTTTTATTAACTTTTATCATTTTAATCCTTTATTTTTTAAATATTTAGAATTCTGCTTATAACTACCCAATTGATTATGGATTTGTAAATAATACTGTAGCAAAAAAAATTAAACATATTTAATGTATATCAAAATTGTAATTAATATATATTATAATTTATATCAAGAATAAGTTCGTATTAGTTGTCTAAAGAGTGGCACGTGTCCACACAAATAAATAAATTTAAGGAATTGAAAAGCAAATACCTGGGTGTGGCACTGTTACTTATATACTTGTTGTTGTTACTTGCATAACTATATATATATATATATATATATATATATATATATATATATATATATATATATATATATATATATATATATATATATATATATATATATATATATATATATATATATATATATATATATATATATATATATATATATATATATATATATATATATATATCAGAAAAATATTTAAAGATATGCAAAACAATAAATCAGAAAAAAGAAGATAAAACAATATCAAGACATTTAAGAACATGAAATTTGAAAAAATTTCAAAAGTCAAAATATTTTAGAAAGACAAAAAGGGAGAATAATATATTGACTGTTGCAACAGGATTTATACTATTACACTGAGTTAATCTACAATTATAGGCTTAACTATATCCCTCAACAAAATATGTTATTGAAAAAGGATAATCGAAAAATATTTAGCTGCACTAAATATCTGATTTATTCATAAATTAAAACATTTCCCGACCCTAGATAAAATAGAATAACATGCGACATTACCAACTCTCTCATAGGCTTATTATTATTCCTAAATAATTAAATAAACAAATAACTAACCATTTATTTCAATAACATAAAAACATATCTAGAAAAAAACCAAATTAGGATGAAATAATCTCTAAGTTCAATGAATAATCAGTATTAAGTTTCGAAACAAAAATGACGTACTTCACAATATTGCTTAAATTCCCTACATAACTGTACTCTACTTTTAGTAATTACTTGTATTTCTAATGACATATAAATTTAGTCAATACATCAATAAACTCTTAAGAATGTTCTTAATAATTTTGTGAATTTTACTTTAATAAAATAAGCTTCTTAATATATTACAATGTAAAATTCCCATTATGTGTGTTTTTTTATTAAATTTTATTAAAAGAATAGTATCATTATAGATGAAAGCAGGTACATCAGATCAGGAAACATCAAACTGTGATAACTAAGTAAAAAAGAATTTCTCCTAACAAAATAAATTGACTGACTGTAAACATTTCTGCAATACTTCTTAAAAAATAAGTCTAACAATAAAATATAGTAATAAAATTTAATAAATTTTAAGATATAGGTCAGAAGTACTAAGCCTCACAAGCCCTGATTTTGAAATAAAATGACTATATTACTTCCATTTTTCAGAATATTGTTGTTCTAATTTTGTTCAACACAAACATGAAATAAATAAAACTAATATCCGGGCTCAATATCTATTTTCAAATCGTGCTAAGCTTTCTCGGAAAAACTTCGTTCCGTGTAGCTTTTTATTAGAACTTTCTGACTTATGTAGGAATCGATTTCCTAGGTTAGAATGTGCTTTATCATGATCAATCAAGAGCTGAATTTCGCTGCCTTAAAACTCCATTTTCATAAAAGAGTACTTGGAGCACTTAACTGAAAGGTGAATTCTGTTTCAAACCTTCAATTGCATTTTTTATTCACATTCGTCTTCTTTTCCTTCTGAAAATAGTTTTGAGACTGACTTTATTTTATATTCCACGGGGGTATATGTAACTCAAAAAGATAAAAGATGGATCATCGTTTTCCATTCGTATAAGAAATCTAACACCAATGTTTTGTCGTCCTTTAAAATTTATTTTAACAAAAGATATATATGTTATTATAATGGGAATGTAGAAAAATATAGTTTATTTAATACTAAGTATTATTCTTCACTTCATACTTTTTTCGTTCCTTAAAATCTAGCCTAATATAGGTATAAAATATATTTGATTTATTTTTTGGATGATTTGATGAAGAAAATTATATTTCAATATTAATTTAACTCAAATCAGACATTCCTTATGCTATTAAGAAATTATGCCTTCGAAAAATCCCAGTTAATAATAAAAATAATTTATAATTCCTACTAAATCTACTCGAAAGATCTTTTAGTTAATGATGTGAAAAGGAAAAAAATAATAAACTGTTCAAGCATTTAATAATATTCACTGTACAATACAATTGTCATTTTCACTTATTTGCCCTTCAAGCGTGATGGTAACTTGAAAATACTACTTTTGATTTATTCTTTGTCATAAGAAATGAAGAACTAGAGTAATCCTTCGTTGACTTCTGCTGGAGTTTTGAATTATTTTTCCCATAAAAAAATGTTGCAGGGAGAGAAACCGGTGATAATAAGTCTCGAGAGTGTGCAGTATGTGATAGAATTTCCCAGTTCTGCGATTTTCTGATGTGTAACCAAAGCAGCATAGGATTTGAAATGATCATAATTTATTGTGATATCCTTCCAATTGAACATGGTTGTCTTCTTTAATATGAACATTTTGTTTGAATCGTCCATTTGCTAAAATCATCTCTCTAAAAATTAAAATTTTTGTTTTGTTTTTAAAATCTCGTAATGTATGGGTCGGTAGACGTCTCACCTTATACACAGCATTCCGTTATTCGAGCTAAAGCTTAATTTAAAAGTGAAGAGGGCAGGATATCAGGATTCACAATATGCTCTTTTCCTTACCATGTTTTTATAGGTAATTCACTTTTCACACCAGTTATCACCCGGTCCAAGAATAGTTCGTATTTGTTTCGATAAAGCAGGTATGTGGATATGATGATTCGATTAAGGAAATAATTCTCAATCAACTCCTGAGGCTTCCAGACGGAATGTTTATAGACTAATCCTAATAAAAACGGAAATTATGTTGTATATTTAGCATTATTAAATGTATTCAAAATATACTATTTTCTTTCACTTCACGAATGACACCTAATACTTTTTTTTTAAATAGGTTATCGTATTAACAAACCATTAAAATGAATATTGTTTACTGAGTAGTATTGTGACATTGGGCTATTCGCGGTTTCTCTTCACTAACCTTAGGAACTTTTAATTGAGATTGATTGCTTTTGCTAAACAACCTTTGCCCAACCAAAAATGAAACGTGAATATGTAAAGTTATTATGTAAAGCAGTTAGAAATGAAGTGAAGTGGGTGAGTTAGGAAATATATAAACTCCGACTGAAAGTAAAGAGAGAGGCTGAAGGAGTAGAGAGATTGAAGGAGTAGAGAGGCTGAAAGAGGGAGGCTGAAAGAGAGAGGCTGTAGGAGAAGTGAAGCTGAAGCTATAGATAAGTTGATTGAAATAAAGGGTTAGATTAAAGATTGCTATAAGACGTCATTTTGCTGTTGTTCTCAACAGTTGATCCAGAGTCTGAGTTGCAGTCGAGGAAGGATTAGTGGTAAGAGCCTGTTAGATTACTATTGGTGGGTTAATTTGAGGTTAATAGAAATATTACCCGGGAGAGCATAGGGAGTTGTTGTCACAGTAAATATATGTTTATAAATTACGTATAGATTGTTCTGGTGACTCTTTGATTATTTGTGTCGTAGTGTTTAATAATTGAATCCAGTGATGGCACAAGAGGAAGCCCGGCTCGGGCGGGCGTCATAGTATGAATAATTTAATAAACAATTAAAATTGTTTTACAAAGCTCGTATTATATTTCTTAATATTGTGAATACAATACATTGACAATTTCAAATATAATACTTTTTAAAAATAAAATGCTATAATAAATCATTGGTACAGGAATGAACTTTATTATTATTTTTAAGTATCAAACGCTAGTAAGATTTGTTTATTTAATTGGAAGCAATACAATTTAAAATAATTTTGACATGAACAATGTATTTGGAAGCACTGCGTTGTTAACATTTTATTACTCTTCCGTATACTAATTATTGCCAAAATATTATATATTTATAGACAGTGTTTTCCCGAAAAATATATATCAGCGAAATAGAAGCATTAGATTCTGAACCTTAATACTAAGTTAAGTATATTAGTCGTTAATGAGATTTTATATTCTCTCCCAAAATAAAATTATTTCAGTGCTTCGCAGATTAGCATTTTTATAATACATTTCATAATTCCTATCACCATTAAAATTGACAGGCAATGCAATTTTTAATAAAATTATTTTTCTGTTCTTGTATATAATGTTACACTTCTATGCTTTCAAATGCTGTTGTTGTTATTTATTTAGTAAAAATATTATTAAATAAATAAGAATATTATTAAACAATAATTTAATGTTTCAAAATATTTATCTGGGTATTCTATATGCGGTGCTATTAAATCACCGAAGTTGGCTCAAATACACTTATGACAGTGATGCACAAACTTATTCACGTGCAAACTGGAGATTTAAGTTCTTTTTTCTTCTCAAAATTAATTGCTTATATTAAGATTTTTAGGGAAAATAAAACATTAATATTAGGTTTTAATAAAAAATTTATGTACAATAATTGTCAAATTCCCTTATTTTCATATTCATTAAAATCTTCTGTTTAGAAGGAAATGGCGATAGTTTAATTCTCTGATCCAGTTTGATTTCCATTACGTTTCTATATTCATTTTCTCAGGGAAATCAATTTTGAAAATCGGGTTTCATACATAAGATATCATAAATTTCATAAATTTTCTGATAAATTTGAGTTCTCTTGTCAACATGACAATCAAAAATGCAACAGCACTATTCTCTTGTGCATGTCTTTGAGAGATGTGTAACAAGATTGTTCAATTGTATGTTCAAAATCTAAACCTATAGTTCTGTGACATATACTAGTTACGTTAAATAGAAATGGATTTCCTGTATATTCTTTGACGAAGTGATTTGAGGGAAAATATTCTCCAACCCTAGCAAATACTTCTTAATAGAGTTGAAATCTAACTGTCAAAGAATTCGTATTATATCAATTCTGCAATCCTGTTAGCTTTTTAAAAGTTTGAGGTTCTTTTCTTCATAGTAGCTTAAACTACTCTTGTACTTTGAAAGATTAATATTTTTATATTGTAAAGACAAATTTAAATTGTTTAAAAATGTGAAAAATATAAAGATATTGAGTGCAGCTTGACAAGTTATAATATGAAGCGAAAGTAGAGTGACTAAACGAGCGATTAGAGCGACTTGATTAGTAATTATTTTTTTCTTGTCCTGTTATTCGGTTGTGACCCACCTATTGGAAAACTCTGACTTACGGTTGTATCACGTGATCATGCTTGGCCTAAAATTTTCAATGTAATTCAGTGTATAAGGACTTACCACAGAATACTCGGATGTGTTTTATTCTTCATATATTTACTCGATATATACTCATCCTTGGTCAGCAGCAATATAAACATGCTCTTATTCGCAATCTCGGAGTTTTTTGATAAATTATATTAATTTAATTACTTCATCTAATCTTGATTTATGCATTTGATTGCCCTCTTTATACCAAAATATAAAAGCAAGACGCAAGGACTCTCTATATAATTTATGGCGGATTATTCTTATGACTAATAGAAATGTACCTTAAGAAAATTGGATTGTAATTTTATTTAAATTAGTGGTACCTCAGGAGCAATTACTTAAAATAAGATATTTATAAGAATAAGTTTGTTTTCACTGTATTTGAATGAACATAAATTAAACATCTGAAGGGAAAAAATATTTTTCAAGAAATTCAATTTTGTAACATTTTGAACTTTTCAACATGTTTCAAAATTTTAATTTTAAAATTAAAATTTTTTTCACTATTTTATGAATGGATTTGGTTGTACTGATATTATTTATGTTTTGAACAAAATATTTTCTGTCAGACACAACAAAAACTGGAAAAAAAACCAGCTATATCTAATTTTGTTGATTTTTAAGAAAAAAATAACTCTTTGTCTAAATCATTATTCTATGTGCAGAATTATCAAATACATTATAGAAAATAATCGGAAGAAATTTCAGTTATTTCTATTAATTACAAAAAAAAAGTCTTAGAATTAAATACATGACTTTCATGAAAAATAAGATGAGGAAAAGCAGTTGAAAATTTTGAAGGTCAATGGAACGAATAACGCACTGTTAAAAAGAATTTTAAGATATCGTTAACTAACATAGCTAAAGCTTTGGAATTCTATACACATATTTAAAAATCATATAATTAAAATCAGGTAATGAAAGGTATTTCGATAATTTGATCATATTTAGGATACTATGCCTCATTAATTTACATAAAACAGCATTTTAATATCAAGTATCTTTGATGAATTTTTATTTATCATAATTATAATTTAACATACTGTTAAAAAGAGTTAAGCGAAAGGAAATCTGATTGATACCAATCCTACTAAAAATATATAAGTATTTCATTTTCTTCTGTTAAAAATATTAATGACAGGTAAACAAACTGATTTCTATCCTTAAAGAATTTTCCCCAGAAGCATAAAATAAATTTGAGATGTAATAAAATTTTAACTTCGACTTATAATGTTTTATTTCGTAATTTGTAATTTAATGGTGATATTGTTTTTTTTTAAATTATTTTTAAGCGAACAATACTCTCGAATAATAAATTTGATTATATAAACAAATAATAAATTATGTAACGCTGTTGCCTCGTTACCAAAGTTATGAGCGATCGAAAAGAGATGAACAATCAGTCAAGAAAAAGACACTCAGGAAATCTAACCAAATTTTTTGCTAACAGTCAGAATAATAAAAACACGACTTGCATTGCAATTGTGGAGCGTTTACTAAATCGTATCCTTAACCAAAGATCATAATTGAGAATTATTCTTATCTTAATCCGATCCAAACTGGATCGGTTCCCAAAATACTTCTATGAACAGAATCCGAATCAAATATCCACACTTATTAGATCATTTCACACTTGCGTGCACAGATGAAGTGTACATAACATATTTATTATTTACCCTGTCTCTTCTCTTTATTACTCCAATATCACTAATCTTAGACTTTCTGATAACTTCTAATTCAATTATATCTTATTTGTTTTGCCGATTTATGTAAGTCACGGTTACATAACAACGCGAGATCCTCATTTCAGATACCATAACAAAGTAGTCCAAGCGTTTAGTTAAACTTTTCAGGGACGATTATTTAAGACTTAAAAAAATGATTTTTTTTTTTTGTTTTATTACGATTTATTTATTTTATATTGATCGGAATACAAAAAAGCCGGAAAAAAAGGGGGAAGCCAATAAAAATGTATAAAAATTCATAACGTCCTAATTTATGGCCGCTGTAAGTTAATAGTAACTGATAAGTGGAATGGTTTCATAAATTCGAGAAATACCGATTGATCACATTTCTAACAAATGTAACGAGTTCGTCTTATTTATTTTTTGTCTTGACATCTTGAAGGTTTTTTCAATTCCATTTTTTAGGAAAAGGACCTAGAGTCTGGCGCTATTTTCTTAATCCTAGATGTACACCATTAATACTGTTATCAGAGCAGCCAAGCCATTAAGATGTAAATTTTTCTTGTTGAGAGATAAAATAGCAAATAATTTTTAAAAAAAATTCGTTCTTTTTTTATCATTTACAGTAATTATAATTATAAAAAACTTAAATCAAACCAAACCGACTATTTTTGTGGGGAACATAACCCTCTCGGGCTTTAATCCCATATGAATTGGCTATTATTTGATGTGAGACTGAATTTTGGTTTTACACTTGCCCAGAAGTTAAGATTTAGATATTAAGAAAAAATAAAATTACAGTGCAATAGCTTTTTAGACAATATTAAATTAATTTTAAAAAATATGCTGAATATATATTATTAATATTAGAATAGCACTAGTTGAAGTACTAGTGTTGTTAAAATTAATCCAAAAGCGAAGATGGTTGAAATTCATGAGTTTAGGCATAGGATATTGCAGCAGTAGTCTATTGAATTCCTGCTTGCTTGTTCAGTCTGGTCGCAGTGAGAGCGCGCTCTGTGATTGGTCAATGGTGTGGTGTGTTAATTCTGTATATATAGGTGGGTGCATAGGGGTGAGATTTTGTGAGGAGTGTGCTTGTGTTACCAGTGTTTTTATAATATAAGTGAAATTAAAGAATTAAAATTTCTCGTGGTCTGTGTAGTTGTGGGTTGTTTCTGAGTGGGGTGTACTTTTCTATTTCTTGAATGGTTTTATTGCTCGAGGTATCAATTTTTTGGTAGAAATTTCCTGATAATTTTTTAATGAAGTTTTTAAGCGTTGGAAGTTTAATTGAGTATCTGATGTCTGTGTTTCTCATGTACCAGTGTGCTCTTACTATCATTCTAATGGTGGAATTTTGGGATTTTTCTAATAATTCCAGTGTTGTGTCAGCACAATGCGACCAGACTGGGCTAGTATAGGTCAGGATAGGTCTTAGTATCAGGGTGTAGATAAGCAATTTATTACGTCTACTTAATGTAGATTTACGCGAAATAAGGGAAAAAAAATATTATTTACTGCAGAATTATACTGCTTTTTAATTCGTAGAACGTGTTGTTTAAAAGTGAGTTTTTTATCCAACGTTACACCAAGATATTTCGTGTCTAGAGACCAGGGTATATTTTTGTTTTCCAGAAAAATGTCTGGTTCTATTTTTCTGTAGTTTCTGGAGAAGAAGACGGCCTCTGTCTTGGAAACGTTCAGGGCTATTTTCCAAGTAGAGTACCTTGCTTCTAGTTTCTGTAGGTGTTCGTTTAGTGCTTGGCCTATTTTTGGTGAAAAGTAGTGTCTTGCTAGTATCGCAGTGTCATCTGCATACATGCATATTTTTGTATTTTGGTGTTTAGGGATGTCGTTCATGTAGTAATTGAACAAGGTGGTTGAGAGGATTCCTCCTTGCGGGACTCCAGCTTCAACTTTTCTTAGATTTGATAGTTGTTCATTAACGGAGACTTGAAAGCTTCTATTGCGTATATATGAGTTTATTATTTTTACGAGATATGCAGGGGTGTTGTAGTTGATCATTTTGAAAATTAAACCTGTATGCCAGACTCTATCAAAGGCTTTTTGGATATCCAGGAAGACCACACCAGTATTTTGACTTATGTAAAATCCAGTCTTGATGAATTCCACTACTCTGAGCAGTTGGTGTGATGTGGATAATTTCGGGACGAATCCATGTTGTTCGTGGATGATGATATCGTGGTCTTGTAGAAATTTTGATAGTCTATTGTGGATTATTTTTTCGGCTAGTTTGCTGAGGATTGGTA
>BMAW01015109.1:0-64964 GCA_019974015.1 Nephila pilipes | reverse complement strand
TATATATATATATATATATATATATATATATATATATATATATATATTCAGGTTAATTGAAAAATTTATGAAAGAACTTATATCTCTCTCAAACTGGAAGATTAATGATACACCCAAGAAATCATCAAAAGATATTTCATGTTATTGATTTTTTCAATAATAAAATTAATCAATTTGAATTTTTTTTTACTTTTCTTCTATAGATTGAATTCTTGAAATCTGATCTAAGTCAAAATGATTATTAATTGATATTATTTTTATTTCAAATACTATATCACCTTTAATCCTTTACGCAAGATACATATAATATCAATTGATTATTTGTTCTTAGGGCCTTACATCAATAATAAATGCTAAAATTTTAACTTCTTAAAAATTTAATAAAATGTTAATTTAGTAGTAAACTAGAAGAAATGTTACAGAAAAATAAAAATTAGAATGAGAAGTTTTCTTTATTAAACAATAGTATAGAGATATATTAACTTAGAATATATAAATGTGATCTGTTGTTATCATTATATTAAAAATAGGAACACATTAGACTGGATATCTTATTTAAAATTCCAATTCTTTCGAATTTTATATAATTTCAATTATTTTGTCTTAAAACTAGAAAATTAAAAAAGATATATTAAAGATATCTCTTTTTCATTAATTTTTTCTAATTTTTTTAGAATGAGAAAAACTTTACTCGCGATTCAAAAATATGTTCATAAATTTTAATCATAAATTATTCTTCATTCACAGTTCCATTGCAAAGAAACGAATTAGATCATCACACGAAAGAGCAACTTTGTTTTCTTATGTGAAAATATAGATAAATAAATGTTCATTAAGAGTTGTACTTCTGAATGGTGATCGTTAAATGTTGATTATTTTAGAATTAATCTTCTGATTCTAGCAATATGTGCAGCAAAAGACGTTATAAATTGTGCTTTAGAAATTCAATATATATTCAGTCCTGTGAGATAAGGTAAGGGGTATATGAAGTACAAAATATTTTTATGCATGGGTAATCATGTATATTCTAGTAATAGCTTAGTTTGAGAAAACCTGTTTTTCTATCACTCTATTTTGGACAATCTTCGAAGAATTTTATTATAAGGAAGTAAGGACTACTTGAATGAAACCTAATGTCCTTTGAGATCTTTGTCTGTCACCTAATGGTTAAGAACTTACGTACCTAACATTTAAGAAAACGTCGTATTTTTTTTTATGTGAAATATAATAAAAATTGAAAGGCCTTATGAACCTGTGGAGAACAAGGATCATTCTTCATCCAAATAATCATCTTAAAAATCTCTAAGCATATCAAAAAATAAAGAAGGAATATCAAGCAATTTTGTAGCTGTATTTATTAAGAAAGAATTTTGTGGGATTAATTTTCACTAATCAGCATTTTGCCTTAATGTACCATATAAAATTCGAAAACAAATTTCCATTTTGCCTGTATACATTTTTTACTCCGATAAATCATTTTTATACATCTCGCTATTTACATATTATCTTCGCTGATTAACACACAATAAAAAATCTTTAATCCTATCGATTTCAGACATATGACTGCATATATCAGAAGATTAAAGACTTTTTTTTTACAAGAAAATCTAGATTGCAAAGGGACGCATTTCAAATCATTAATAGTGAAAGTATTTGTAACTATTTTATGATTTTGGGGTCTGATGTTCACGATAAGTAATATCTGCCCTCCAGCAGAAATTATACTTCCTTGTCTATGTGAAAAGCTTCATACATAATTATTGGTGTATGAAATATCACCAAAGTAGAAACTTTAATCAATGTAGTCAGAAATACAAGGATCCCTGAAATTCGAATGTTTGTCACAGTGCAACATTGCAATATTTACTGATTTCTGCTGTAATTTCGGAAAATTTTCAAGTCTTTACACTAGTTTTGGTATGTGACAAGACACTATCGAGTAATAACTTGTTACTGGATGTAAGAACATACACCATTTACATTGGCCCTTATTTCAAAATGTCACTAAACTCAAGATATATCAAAATTAGTGGTATAGATGTCAAGAATGTGTTTAGGAGATGATCTCAAGCTCAACGTTAGCCCAAGCTCACATTCCTTCTATGGGGAAAATACTAAAACTACAAGGATATTAAAAGATGATTTTATAAATTTAAATTTGTTATCTCATATACGTCGTATATATATATATATATATATATATATATATATATATATATACACGAGGTGTTGATATTAAATAATGAGACTGATACTGTTACAGAAATACGCCAAACGCCAGCTACCAACAACTGTTTAATGTGGAACCTTCTTTTTCAAATGCAGTGCCACTCACTTCTGTTAGCAAATTCGTAGTCAGAGCCTTCGTTCGCATTGATTTTTTAGTTTCTCAGGAAATATTATAAGCGTAACAATAGAACAATAAATAGTTGTGAAGTTTCGCCTGAAACTATTATTAAAACTTATAATTTATTGGAAAAAGTGCATAGAATTGAATGTTTATCGTGTTCACGTATTTTTGAGAGGTTTAAACATTATCAAGATAGCCGAAAAGACGTTGAAGGCGAATCACGCCCGGTTCACCCTTCCAAGTCGAAAACGGATTAGAATATCGAAACAATTGGTAATCTGGTTCGATCTGAACGTCGATTAAGTATTCTTGCGATTGCTGAGATTATAGAAATTGGCAAAGAATATGTGCGACAAATTTTACTTACGAATTTTAACATTCAAAACGTGTGTGCTAAAATGGTGCCTAAAATTCTCACGTTAAAACAAGAAACTCGAAAAAATATTTGTGTTGACATTTTGAAAGGACTCAAACTTTTTGTAAAAGATAATAAGGTGTGATGGATCGTAATGTCTCACTTATGATCCTGAAACGAAGCGCCAATCCATGGATTGGAAGAGCCCATCTTCACCGAGAGCCAAGAAAACTCGAATGATCAAATCAATATTCAAAGCGATGATGATATTTTTTCGATATTCATGGGATTGTGTACCTTCACTGGGTTCTTGAAGATCAACCTACTAATCAACATTACTACCTTCGCGTTCTTACTGTACCCCGTGAAAAAAAAGAAAAAACAAGCCCGAATAGTGGAAGGGAAAATCATTCCGCATTGTCTGTTAAGAGGTTTCTAGCCAAGTACAGCATCTCAGTGTTAGACCATCACCCCTTGTTCGAATTCTATCTCTTTCCTAACATGAAATTTGTATTAAAAGGATCAAGATTTTATTCCGTTGGAGCTGTGAACGAGAAAGCAACACGCGTCCTGAAAGAGCTAAAAGATGAAAACTTCCAGCACTGTTTCGAGTAATGGAGCATTGTAGGGATAGAGGAGGGGTGTATATGGAAGGTGATAATAAGTAAATATATATTACATCAAAATAAAATGTTTTACAGCGTCAGTCTTGTTATTGTAGGCCCTGTTTAGTATATTTTTCTTGCTCTTATAATCTTTCTAATAGAGGCATTGTGCTCTATTTTCGGCTTAAATTTAGTTGGAAAAATTGTGATTTGTAAGATGGAGAGTTGTGTGAAATTTGTTGTTAGGTATATAGAGCATCTCATGCAAGCTTTTGTACCATTTCTTAATGTGATTGACTTATCGTTTAGATTATTCTTTTTCCATTTCCGTTAGGTACTGATTGAATACATGTCTTTGTCTACACATATATTTTTCTTAATTTCTTTTTTTTTTGCATTTTTTTCAGTATATGTAATTTCCATTTCGCTTTGTAATATTTTTCTGTTGGGATTGTTTGGTATCAGACAAAAATATTGCGTTGGCAGAAAATCAGTCAAAAGCCATATTCGGAAATTAAAAATGTTATATTTCATTTATTTATGGTTTTTCTTTCATTTTTTTTTCATGTTTTGATTTGGATTTATTCATGAGTCATCTTGCCATTTATCATCTTGCCATTATTTATAGATTTAGTATTCTTTTAGATGTATTGATCCCATTTTAAGTTTTTTTTTGTTGTGTAATTTTTTCTTCTCTTTCGCATTTAGATTTCTGGCCATTAAAAATCATTTATTAGTTTTCTGTATATTTTTTCTATAATCTAAAAAGATTATTTTATATGTTTCCTTTGTAAGTATTATTATTTTTCATATGTTTCATATGTTTAAATATTCGCTTGTATAACAAATTTAATTAATTATTTTGTATTTCTTTATTCTCCTGAATTACTCTTTTAATTATATAGATATAATTCTTGTGTATTTATTTGACTGATTAAAAATTTTGCGGTAATACAATTGTACACCAATCAGTTAATTGCTCGAAGAATTCAAATAAAATATATTTAAATGATGTTATTGACAAGCGGTCCATCTCATCTGCTATTGATGTGTGTGTGATATTAAATAAAATTTCATTCCGAATTGTTCAAACATATTCAAGTCCGTTTTCAGTCCTTCGTTTTGATTATAGTTGGAAACGGTTGTATTTTTGCGAAGAACATATGTTTCCAATCCTTTTCTCACGGGTACTATTGTGCCCGCAGACTTGAAAACAAAAAGAATTATCTGTTGTAACTAATTATATATTTATGATTTAAACTAAGTATATTTGACTTTCTCGAAATTTCACTTGTTTTTACACATTTTTAAAGCCAGTTTTCAAACATCCAATGACGTGAAACAACACCAGCTTATCTTCCACATCATTATTTTAATTCACGATAACTACACTGCTGGCCATTAAAATTGCAACACCAGAGGTGAATGATATGATGAACGTCAAAATCACAAGAAAAGAAGAAGAGATTAGAATATACAAATTATTAGTATTTCAGCTCATTTAGACAACGCAGTAGGTAGAAACGACATCTAAAGCACAGTATGTAGGAAAAGTTGTGCAGGGGATTTCTCATTGAAGAAGCGCTTTGCAAGATCGAAGTTTGATCAGAATATCGTGCAATGTCTCGAATAAGAAGAAATACTTACCAACAAGTGTTGTAATTCGATAGAAGCAGGACCGTTCCTTATTGAGAGTGTGAATTATCATTCCGTGATATTGCCCGTCCCGATGGTCAAAATCTAACTACTGTCATGCGAATATGGAATCAATGGGTTGGTGAGGATCATACTGAAAGACATGCAGGATCCTTACTAACACCCGAAAGGAGAGACATACAGCGAGTTTGGACCTGTAAAACCATACAACCACATCATGAACCATTAGTCAGGAAATGGGTAGGTTTGCATCACGCCCAGCATCCGCTCGTGCAGTGGACGATGTTTGTAGCAGCGTGGACTGTCAGCATAGTGACCATTAATTAGGCTTCCCTTGACAATGCAACATAGAGGGAGACAACGAATTTAGTACGCCGAGCGACAAAACTAGATACAGAAGTGGCACAATGTCGTATTTTCAGATGACGGTTTTTGCGTGCACTATTCTAATGGCCTTAATCGTGTTAGGAGGCTCTTAGACCACTCGTCGTCAGCTTATAATCGATATCGGCATAGGAGCTATGCCCTTCATGTGATGGTTTTGGTAGTCATTTAGCACACGACACACACACCTCTAGATCGTATCAAAGGTAATTTGAACGTAGATCAGTACATTTCTGACATCTTACTTCCAGGGGTTGTTCCCTGCCTTCGCGGCCTGCCAAATCCCATCTTCCACAAGATAATTTTGGTCGTCGTGTAATAATAAATCATATGTTGGTCGTCGTGTAATAATAAATCATATGTTGGTCGTCGTGTAATAATAAATCATATGTTGGTCGTCGTGTTCTAATCTTCTTCGAAATACAGGGCGTTCGATTGTCAGCCTGGCCTGCATGATCTCCAGATATATCTCCATTGAAAACTTCTGGGCATGGGTTGCTGAGAGACTAATCCGCCACATCCCTATCTAGCTAATATGGTTGATTATGTTTTGTATAGATTTGAAGCAGCATGGAAGGAGTATCTCGTTTATGTCATCCAAGCCCAGCTCGACTCTATGCCTAACTGGGTAAGGTCCGTCTTATCTGCCAGGGGTGACAACTGTTTCTACTAATTTCGCTAACCTATAAACCTCCAAACTGCTTGCAAATTTAATCATTTTGTCTTCATGTTATACTGTTTACGTACAATAAATATTTTTGTTTTGTTTTTGCTCTCCTTCATTGTGTTACACTTTTAATAGCCTGCAATGTATTTACGAATATTTCGCTTAGGCAGAATAATCGTACTTTTTCTGATTTGCTTAAGGGAACCAGTTTATGCTGAAGGATTTAATAATTAAGATATATTTTTGCATATCTGACTATTTTAAGTTTTGGTTTTTATTTCTTTTATATGAAACATTTCATCTTGTCTTCATTAAGACCACTTTCATTTAAGTATGCAAATTGCGCCAAATATATAGAGAGCAATGAAATAATAAAGAATATCGTAAACTTTTATTTATTACTATGAAACAATCGATCTGCCAGAATAAATTTTATTCTGAGTATTAATTGACCTTTATGTACACAACTTTGTAAATTACAGATATACGTAAATCAACGTATAAACAAACGTCTAACAAATCAGTTAGATTTCAGGGAGCCGCATATTGAAATAACTCGATGTATATTCTCGATGTACTCGATGTACGTTTTATTATTATCTATGGGCATTGCACAGTTTTACTTATCACTAAAAAGAATCAAAATGTAAACTTAATTTTGATTTATTATCTCTAAGATTCTCTCATCCAGACCTCATACTCCCGATCCAGAAGTATACAATTCTTTCAAAGTTTCTTAACTTTCCGAAGGTCGTCATGGTAGAACATCGCAGATTAAACTTTTATCTTCTCCATACTATTAACTACTTCATTTTACGGTTTCCAGAAATCAAACAAATCAGTATGAAAAGCTTTAATTTGTGACATTATGTATATATAGATCGATTAATATTAACAATAAATTTTATCCAATTATCTCGATTATTTCCTGGTATATATAATAATCACAACTTTACGATGCTCTCTCGTACATAATATTTGAAGGATTTTCACAACATGTTCCGAAACATAATCTATTCCAGCATAACTGACAACAATGTTAAAAAGAGCTTCAGTTTTATTTCCAGTTAAATATAATTTTTACGAGATTATGATAGTTTATTTCTAATCACTTCGTATCAAGTTTTATTTAAATAAAGATTTAAAGATGAAACATGAAAATTTGGTTTTGATAAAATATTACTTTCCTGCACAGATCTAACAAGATCGAGTTCTTACCTGATGACTTATTTTCTGATATGCCTCAGTTGGCAAATATAGTACTGTCAAGTAACAGGATTTCCATTTTGAAAGAAGCAACATTTAAAGGTGTTCTTAATCAACTAGAAACATTGGTCATTAATGGTAAGTAGATAAATTAATTAAGTGCTCAAACTATGCTTGTGATTAAATTTTATCCAAATGTCTTACAATTACATTACACTTTGTTATAACTTTGAATTTTTGTAAACTTTTTAGGAAAGAAAGTTTAGGTAATAATAATTCATTAAAAATATCTTTTATTTCTTTTTAGTTAAAATATTTTCTTGGTTGATGAATATTTGCTTAAATTTATTTTCTTCTCCAAATGTTATAAATCACATTTGCTACTTCAGGTTTACTACACTGCGGACCACATCGTTATTTCTGGATTTATTTTTATAATTAATAAATCACTCTAATATTCCTCAATAAATATATTTGAAAACATATAAATTGTAATAATACCTTAAAATAACTTTTATGTAATTTGTATATATATATATATATATATATATATATATATATATATATATATATATATATATATATATACAAATTGGCATGTGTGTATGAAAGTTTCATTAAACTTATTTTTATTTATATAAAGGATTTTCAGCATACCAAATAGTACAATAATTTGATAATTTTAAATGCAACCAAAAACAAATATACTTATCTTCGAATTTTAGTCGTATATTTCACAGCCGTACCATGGGAAAACAAACAGAAAGCCTTAATTAAAATGGCTAATCTTGAGATTCAATTTATTAACTTGTCAACTATGAAAGGTAATTATTCAATTAAATGGGATTTATGGGTTTTCAATTGTCTTAACTGAATATATAAACTTTTAGCTTGAAACAATATGCTTCGAAATAAAATAATCTAAAATCAGAGTCAAGTGGCAATGCATAGTAGATTAGAGCTATTATTCAGAAGACTTCGTCAGGAAAAAGCAGGTCATGACCAAGAAGTATAACAAGGAAAATTCTTTAGAGCCTTTGGCTTACATAATCCGAAATAAACTTATATTGTTTCACTTCATTTTATAATGTTTGAAGTGTGATTAAAAAATAATAACTCCAGAGCCATGTTTTTTTGTATTTGTCACACTTTTCATCACAATTCTTGTTGTACCCTAGAGCTACAGGTATTTTTCATTTCATAAATTATTCTCTTATTTACTTATCCTTCATTCCCTTCTGCGCACGTACTCCACCACGTGATAAGTTGGGCAAACTCGTAAGAGAAGGATTGTAGTGGTTATCGTTGCCACCAGGAGTCAATTGTAACTAGCTTTCTTTTCGAGCTTAGAGCAAAAGTGAAGAAGAGATGAAATTTTTCAAGGTATAATGGGTGGCAGAAATGAATCCCCGATTTCTAACATAAATAATAAAGCAAGAATGGATGTTATTCAAAATTCTATTTCACAATTGGAAATAACATTATTTACTATTTTTCACATTCTTCTTCACTTCATCTTCAAATGTTGACCTTCACTGTCTATGCATTTCTGAAGTTTCACCCAAAAGTTCCTCATTACCGTCTTAATCATTTCTTGAGTATTGCCGCAATTTCTATCTTTTCTTTCAGTTTCTTGATTGTTCGTGGTTATTCTTGTAGACTTATGATCTCAGATGCGTCCACATAAAGTGTTCGCAAAGCGACAGAATTGGGGAACTTGTTGGCCACGAAATATCAGTTTGTAAGGAGATCTGATACTGTGGAAATATTTTTTTCAGCAAGTCCATCAATATTCTATCTGTGTGGGCCTTGGCACCATCTTGTTGAAATTACACAGAAAAATTCCAGTACACGCACAGTTCCGACTGCAGGAAATTACGTACCATATCCACATAATGGGGGAAAATTACCGTAATTGCTTTGCCATTATCCTCAAAAAGGTATGGACCTATAAACCTAAGATCTGCTATAGTACACCAAATAGTAACTCGATCACCATAGACATGTCATCCATGCATTGTCCTTGGACTGTACAAAACTAACTAGCAAAAATTATGCTTTTTCACACACCCTGATAAATGAAAATGTGCTTTATCACTTGAGAGAAGAATAGTGTCTTCAGGAATATTTCGCAAAATGCTTCAGAAAATGCATTGCGGTTAGCCCAATCACGGTCATCAAGTTCCTGCTAGTGTAAGGATTGAACTTCCTGTCTAAGTGTAAATTTTTTCTCACACTCTGATCAGAAATTATCATTGCAGTAGCATTCCTATATAATGAACGTTGTGGAGATCGGAAAACGGCTCGCCTGAACGGAAAATGGCTCGCCTCATTCTTTCGACTTGCTGTGATTTCCGTACACTACGATGTCTACTAGGAATCGAAGCCGAACTTGTTCCTCGAAATTTTGGACCCATAATAAAATAGGTTTCTTATGAGGAACTTTAACGTTTCTATCGAACTTAAAATGAATCTGCGATTATTAGCACAGTGATTATTTATCTTCACAGAAATTATGTAGAAATAATTGCTGTGAAGTGATGACAGATTTGCCATTTGAAATACGCCTCTTGCACGAAAGCACGATGCTCACCGTTTCACACCATAATGGCTCCTGAAATGGTAAAACTGGTAAAACATCTGCTACTCATAATCAGTTCCAGATGCATAATTAGCGCACAACTATCCCCAAAATAGTGGTAATGGGAAATAGGAGAGTTATTTCTGCTGCACCCTGTACAAGGTCCGTAACAATGACGCCTCGTTTCTTCAACCACTTTTCCATGTGGTTGCCGTCCGATTCACTTCTCAGTTCACCAACGATACCTGGAAACGAAGGAATGAAATACATTACATAAACGGCTCTTGTAGCTTTCATGTAAAACATTAATTTTGAAAATCGGGTTACAAATAAAAAGGCATTGCTACAGAGGCAGTACTTTTCAGTCACATCCTCGTTGCATAATTAATTGCACGAATGTCGAGGGCATTTTATCGATTATATAACACCTTTCTTACGGTACTTATTTTACAATTTCTAGGTAATCCAGTAAAATGCGATTGCGAATTTAAATGGATTGTGAATATACAACATTCCAATATTCAAGGAGTGTGCGAAGAGCCTGAATTTAGAAAAGGGAAACCAATTAGAGAACTGAAGGAGGAGGATTTCGGATTCTGTGCTCAAAATTAATGTTATACAATAAAATTTGAATCATATGGTATTTTTCAAAATAATTTTCAAATATCTGTTTCGAATTCTTTTGTATTCATTGTTATAAAATCAAAATAAATATGCTTATCATTATACGAAAGATTTCAGTTTATTTTTTATTCGCATTAAACATTTGAAGGTCTTTTTTATTTTAAAAGTTAAATCTGAAAATTACAATGGAATTATTATAATAGAGGGTGTCCCCTATTAAGCATGATTCTTTTTTCCAAATCTGAATTCTACTAATGTACCTCAAATTAAATTTTCGTATGACTAAGCAAAAAGAAATCAAACAGACGAATGCAAGAATAATTTGCTTTCCGTTTCATTATATATATATATATATATATATATACTGCTGTTTGTAGAAAATGCAACACCATGAAAGAATCATCAGAATCAAATGAAATTTAATGCAGAAACGACTTGTACTGATACAAATAAATCATGAAATTTTCAAAACAAAAGAAACAAATTAAGCGTCCGAAATCAGTATTTGGTGCAGCCACCATGCGCTGCAATAAGTGCTGCTATACGACGTGGCATGGAGTCAAACAGATGTTGAATATCTGCTTGAGGAAGAGAATTCCATATCGCTTGTATGCGCAACCAAAGTTCGTCTTTGGAAACTGCAGGACGCGGATCACGAGCGAGACGCCGACCAACCATATCCCACACGTGCTCAATAGGCGACATATCCGGTGAATAAGCAGGCCAAGGAAGAAGTTGCATGCGTTGTGCTGAACAGAAGTCTCGAACAGTCCGCGCAACATGTGGGCGTGCATTATCCTGCTGAAAGATAGCTCCAGGGATGCCTTGAAGGAAAGGAACGACTTCGGGCTGTAGCACTTCACGGACGTACCTGTTGCTATTGAGATTACCCTCAATTCGTATCAAATTGGATCGTCCATGATACGAAATCGCACCCCAGACCATAACTCCGGGTGTTCGACCACTATGTCGTTCAATAATACACTCAGGAAGGCAGCGTTGACCGGCATAACGTCTAACACGAACACGGCCATCATGGGTCCACAAATTGAAGCGTGATTCATCTGAAAAGACAACTTGGTGCCAATCAGCTCGCCTGTCTCTGTGCTCAAGAGCCCACTGCCGACGCAGCCGTCGATGATTCGCCGTGAGGGGAATCCTGTATAAAGGCACCCTTGCACGCAATCCACGGCGCAGCAGACGACGACGAATTGACGAAGCCGACAATTGTACACCTGTAGCAGTAGACCAACGTGCTGCCAGCTGCCTGGAGGAAGCTGTGCGATCATTCACCGCCATGCGGAGCAGGTGTCGATCATCGCGCTCTGACGTCACCTTCTGTCGTCCAGTGCCTGTTTTTCGAGTTGTTCGGTGCTCGTCGGTCCACTGCTTCCAAACTCGCATCACTGTGGAACTGTTCCGCTGCATACGAGCTGCTATTGCGCGATAGGAAAATCCTCCTTCTCGAAGGCCGATTATCCTCCCTCGTTCAAACTCCGTAAGTTGCTTGAATTTCTTATTCTTCCGTCGTGGAGGCATACTCAGGTCTCACTAAACGTTTGCCACTAACAAATAATCATAGACTTTTTTCAACGTCCCGCTACAGCACTTTATTTATACGCTTTCAGCATCAATTCAGAGGGCGCTGCGCGCGCCGCGCACGCGCGATGGCTCTGAAACTTTATTAATTTGCATAATATCCTATAATTGACATTTGCTGCGAATTTCATTTGATTCTGATGATTCCTTCATGGTGTTGCATTTTCTACAAACAGCAGTTTATATATATTTATAATAATTTCAACACCATAAAGTACTCTTCAGATTTTATTGAAATTTTCTCTACAAATGACTTGTGTGGATATAAATAAATGATTAAATGTTTAAATGTGTTAATGAAGATTACAATTCAAAAATCAATATTTTGCTTAGCAACAACAACTACAGTAAATGCTTCTATACAGCGTGGTTTACATCCAAACAAATTTTGAATCTACCTGAGAAAGAGCTTTCCATGATGCTTCTGTTCGTACCCAAAGTTCATCTTCATTAGCTATGCGACAAGCATCACGAGCAAGACGCCAACGGACAAAATCCAAGACATATTCAATACGTGACATATTGGGCGAATAAAGAAGCCAAGGAGGAAGCTGTATGTGCTGGGCTGTAAAGAAGTCTTGAGCATTCCAAGCAACTGAGGAAGGACATTGTCCAGTTGAAATGCATCTTCAGGAATGTTTTGAAAGAAAGATTTTACCTCTGGTTCTAGAATATCTCTGATATAACGGGGGCAATTGAGATTACCTAGCAGTGGAATCGTTCTTAAAAACCAATGGCGCCCCAGATCATAACTATCTGTGTTCGTCTGGTATGACGTACGTTAACGCACTCCGTAAGATGGTGTTCATCAATACAGCATTTATTGCGAACGCGGCCTTTATTTTAAAACAAATTGAAGCAGAATTCATCCAAAAAGACAACTTGTCAATCAACACGCTTGACAATTGGTTGATGAGCCTATTGTAGTCTCAGGTGCTGATGGATTTGCGTCAGAGGATTTGTTGCGGTTTATATTCATTCCAGGTCATTAAAAAAGTTTTAATATTGCTTTATTTCGTTTGTTTTGTGTATTTAATAGAGACAATACATTTTGTATCTTTTATACCCCTCCTCTTTTTTCATTAATTCTCTTTTCTCATTCCAGTGTAATTTCTTGTATATATAAGCAGTGTTCAATATTAAAAAGTATCGAATGTTGTAACTTTTAAATACTGACAAAACTTACACACTGCTTATATACATAAGAAACTACACTGAAAAGAGGAAATAAAAGCAAGGGAAAAAACACACCATGTGTTTCATTTTTTCACTTCTAAAGCTAGCCATCCCCTCCACCTTCACTTCGAACCTCATTAGCTAATGGCAGTCAAGTCACCAACCAATAGTATTCGAAGCTGTCAAAACTCTACTTACAGCCAACAGAATTTTATCTAATACAATGCTAATTCTCAGGTGGATACGAGAGCCTAGTGGTCATGATCACGGACTTGGACCCGGCGTTTCGTCGAGTCATGGGTTCGAACTCTGTTGCCATCTCCGTGTTATGAGAGTGCTGCATGTTAAATTTATCGAGTACTCAATTCCTCCCGTTACCGTAGTGTGAAAGTTTCGAGAGTAGGGCCACCTTAACGTCGTCCTCCTCACTAGATTGAAATTCATAAGTCCTTCGCCAACAACGCACGTGTTGCTTCTAAGGTAGACATTAATAAAAATAATCAAGCAATCTAAGTAAATTTTCGAAACCGGAATAGCTGGTCGGCGATTCGGAATTCGGGAAAAAAGTATTGCTTACATTTCCTTAAAACATCGTTGAAATATAATAGTACGGAATATATAAGCTTAAAATTATAAGAAGTTTAGTTTTCAGAATCTTTGAAAATATAATCAGCAATATGATTCAAAATGTATTTTTATACAGAACTTGGCAAGAAGAGCGAGAGAGAAAAGATGCAATTTAGCCCATCCACTTAACAGAATTTAAATTGATGGAACGTGAAGTTTGCAATGGGTAAAAGGGAAAAATAAGAAATTTGCTTGCGTATATGTTTTTCAGTGTATCTTTAGAATAAAGCTCAAATATCTAATAAAATCCTGGGTGATGTATCTGAAAGTAATGCTTACAACATCAATTATTTCTCATTCGACTGCCGTTTAACCACAATCGGGTCTTCTTTTCACTTAAACTCATTCATACTCACCTTTCAAACCAAAATCTCGTTACTAAATGAACATAGCACATAAAAACAAATCTCTATACCTGTCGACAAAGCGTATAACAAAATGTCCTCCTTTCGTTCTATAGCGACATATAAATCCATCAATCTCTTTCTCATTCTTTTTAAATAATTGCATGGTCTCACATTATCATGCTCATTAATACAGATCTCTCTCTTTTTACGAAACATTCCTATCAACAAATTTATCCCTACACCTACCAAGTCAAATCTAGTTACTCATAGAATATCAAACACAAATATTATTCGCCTAAAAAATATATCAATTTCGACAAAACATAACGATTCGCAACCGACTTTTCATTTCACTCTTAACATACCTTTCAAAACACAATTTCGTTATTCGAACAAAATCATACATCTTCTAATGTATCAAGAAAAACAACGAATCATTCCTAACGCTTTGTCAAGAAATTCGGAGAATTGTATCCTTTCGTCCTGTAATACTATTCATATCCATCAGTGGATCCATTCCTTTAAAAAATCCCACGTTCTAACATTTCGAAAATTCAATAACAGGTAGCTTTCCTTTTGCTTCAAAATTCGTTAAAATACGCTAGACATTCATTCACCTCATTCATACTCATACTAGCATTCATCGTCGATATATAGACTTGGGGAAAAAATACGCAGAAATATTCCAGAGAGAAGTACATATCAATCCAAGGAGTCCTGACACAACGAAACAGTCGGTCCCGAATAAACAAGGGCTCACACGTCATACATCATGATGGGCACAGGAAATATGGTAGCTATATTTGGCGAAATATTGTCAAAAAAAATCTCATCGGCTAGAAGGGTTGGGCTTAATTGTATTCCAACCGAAAGGGAGAGTTATTGTATGTTTACATAAGTTTTTGTTTGCTTAGCTCATTGTAAAATAAATAAATCCTAAAAAAATTCAGAAAAAATTCAAAACATTTCTATGAAAAGTTTTGCAAAGAACAGATTCAGCCTCCTAAAGTGCCCTTTTTTTAATAATTATTATTTTATTACTGAATTAAATATAATAATTAAATTAAACGATAAAATATAGAGAAATTGACAATAGTAAACTTTTCCAATATTAAAATTAAAGGAAACTATAAATTAATAAACTGAATATATTTAAGCTAAATGTAATTAAAATTAAAGCAAACAATAAATTATTAAATTGAATATTATATCAATTACATGTAATTAAAATTAGAGTAAATGATAAATTATTCAATTGAATATTTTAAGTTAAATGTAATTAAAATTGAAGCAAACGATAAAAAAATTGAAAAGTAATTTGGTACTCTTAAAGTGATCCAAATAAATTAATAGCCCCTTGGGTGGCTAATAAATTACTGTTCGTCAATATTTTCTTCCTTCCCTAATGGATCTAACAGGACCATTTTCATAATTTATTTCGTGATATCTCCCATTATGACATCTTACCTTTAAAGTAGTTTTCCAACACATTAATTTGTTCAATTGAAAACTACTTCAGGTTTATAGAGTGGTTTTTCTTTAAAAAATATAATAATTATATTTAACAAACAAGATTTAAGCGTCACATATTTGTAATAGGCCTCAAAATATATAAAAATAATTTTAGAGTTTTTGGAGGATTTTGTATTTTTAATATTGGTCGATAGATGACACCACGAAACTGGTAAAAGCGTATAATTTTCTAATTTCGTGTGTTTGTCATTTTATTGTAAAATTTGACAACTATTAAGCGTGGTATTAAAGCAGCAGAGATGAGATAATTTTGTAATTATTTAGTCATCTGTCTGATGAAGGAATCGATATAGATTTTAAAAATCGAATCACTTATCTATCGAGGAAAATAATGAGAAGTCAGAAATTCTGGATACCGAAGAAAAACTTGTGATGTCACTATCTTCATCAGTTAATCGTTACAAACCTGAGTGGTGTAAATTTAATCAACCTACATCCAAAGAAAGCGTATACTCGAACATAATTCTATTTTTTCCAACATATTTTTTTATTTATATTTTATTCATCGCCTGATACAGAAACATTTTTGACATTATTTGGTTTCGCTGGATACGACTGTGTAACATCCGATTTCTTGTCTTTCGTTTAATTGTGCTATAACTATTAACTAAAGTTCGGTCGCTAAATAAACGGGGGTTTGAACCTGAAGATTAATGTCATAAATTATTTCTTATCTGTCATTGTCTAAGATAAATGGAGTCATAACTGCTTGCAAGCTGGATCCTACCGATCGTCCATTTACAGATGATTACACTTCACTGTCTTCGGATCATCTAGTTTCTTCTCATTAGTCGAAGTGAAAGATTAGTTTAGACGTTCTAACAATTCAAACAATTGCTTTCTATTACAAGTTTCTTATTATTAAACTATCTGCAGTATATAAATATTATCACAATAATCTTGTTCAATGCACTTCAATATTTCTAATCAAATTTACAAATGTCACTGCCCCAAAAAGTTAATTAAAGGGAAATATGCGACAGAACGACGTTATCATACATCTATCGTCGATTCATATATCCATAAAATGAATACATTTATACTTCTCCTTCAATTAAGCAACATAAATAAAAACTATCAGATGTTAGAAAGAAAAGAAACCAGATATTATTTTATTTCTTAAGGAAACTAAAGTATGAATAGATAATGCTTATGAACAAATATACTAGTATTCTAGTTACATACTTATGAATGATGACTTTTCTAACACATAGAGCCATGCAAAAATTCTTATGCGTGATGATTCGACATATTCAGTATTTTGTTTGACTATTCCTCTCACCTACAAAATCATGCATGTGGAAAAATGCGAGAATGTAAAACCACAATCTTTTCCTGCTTTGATTCGAATTTTATACCAAAAAAGAACATTTGCCGAAGGTTTTGATTAATTACTTCATTTTAAAGAAAAATGCTGCTCAAACCCATCGAATACTTGCAGAAGCTTACAGCGAACATGAGGACACTTGTGAACGTTTGTTCAATTGATTCAAAATTTGTGATTTAAATGTGAAAGACAAGGCAAAGATAAAACCACTGAAAGTTTGTAAAGACGCAGTGTTCTAAGCATTGTTGGACGAGCGAACGTTTGCATGCGATGGGGAAAATTGAAAAAGGAGAAAAATGAGTACTATACGAATTTACTGAGAGAAAAATGAAGAATCGAAAATTATTTGGAGAACTCCTGCAAAAAAGATTTCAACGGAAGTGTTTCTTGAGTCGAGTCGTATCAGGCGGTAAAAAAATGGATTTATTTTGATAATCTAAATCGAAGAAATCTTGAGTTGATTCAGGTCAACCATGAACATCGACTGCAAGACGAAATCGCTTCGGAAAGAAGACTATACTCTATGATTGGTGGTAACAAAAGGAACCTGTTTATTATGAGCTTCCCAAAACCTTGAGAAACGGTGAATGCTGCCCACTATCGACAACAAATTATCCATTTGAACCATGCATTGATCAAAGAACTTCCGGAATAGGCTCAAAGTCATTGAAGAGTGATTCTGCTAAATGACAATGCTTTGATACTCACTGCAAAGGTTGTGGAAGAAACTTGAAAATAATTTAATTGGGATGTATTACATCACCCACCATATTTATCGTACATTGCTCTTTTTAGTTATCACTTGTTCCTATCGATGGTACATGGAGAGGCAGAGCAGTACTCTGCTAATTTCGAAGAATTGAAAAATAAGTTGATTCATGGTTTGCTATGAAAAATAAATGTTTTTATCCCCGAGGAATCTATCTATTGCCAGAAAGATGGGAAAAGGCTGTTGCGTCAAATGACGCATATTTCAAATAAATAATCTTATGTAACCATTCACTTCAAATTAACATATATTTATCAATTATAAGAAATCCGCATTTCATAGGAATACACCTGATACATGCAAGTGGTAAACTAGAGCATAGCTTGTGAATTTATTCTGCAACAAGAGTGTCAACTCCATTTCTAGCTGCGGGTCAGTTTTAAAAAATAAAAGGTCAAGTTAGCTTAATATGACCTTTTTTTTGTTAGAAATCGACCCTTCCCTTCTTAATTGATCTAATTAGCAGGCATACTGTTCCTTCTGATTTGTATCACAGTGCTCATGTTGCTTACTGTCTTAAACTGCTAACTTTCCTTCATCGAACTACACCCACAATCAACTGAATAACTTTTTAACTTTTCGTAAATCGCCAGCAAGGTTGTGTTTTTCGCAAGTATTATAGATGTCTATGTAACACAAGATGTATATGTGCATCGTTCTTAATGTAATGTTTTTGTGTGTCATCTAATATTGGCTAAATGTTTCGAAAAACTCAAATTATGTGTTGTCAGATTTTATTTATCTGGACTACTTTTTAAACTAGAAGGTTCGGATGTCTAATTTCTTTATAAGGAGCCCACCAGGAAAAATATGGGTAAAAGATCTGCTTACATTTTTAAAATAAGAATGTCGCCCAGAAACGTTTTTTAGTTAAATATTTGCAGAAGTTATAATGACGTTGAATATTATGTAGCTTTTTGAAAAGTGTAATTTTGGGTATATTTGTAACGGCATATAACAATCTGCATGATATTATAATATTGCTAATAGTAGTATTATATATCAAGTATATTACTCATATTTTATGTATCGCTGCAAAAATGTCTCAATATGCATTTATCTTTGAAATTTCGATATTTATTAGTCGTTTTTCGCTTAGTTTTCTTACCTTCTGGTTTTAATTAAGACATACTTTAAGCGTGGTTCTAAAATAAACGAGGAATGATAACACAAAATAACAATATTTTAAAAATAAAAATCAATATTTTTTCTGGAAAACTGAATTAACATAGTTAAATTAACTGCATAAGTTAGGAAGTCTAAAGTTAATAAGCTCCTTTTTCTTGTTCTACATAGGTGAAACTATTTGATGTTTAGCACACCGGCAGTAGAATTGCAATGGCGTTCTCTTAATTATCTGCTGCTATATTCGCCATTTTTTGGTAGGGAAAACAACACTGCAGGTCTATTCAACACAACCTGTTACAGTTCCTGGTATAAATGTTATAATTCATTTATCACTAATTATGTATAATTAGAAATTTTAAAAATTAAGCTTCGATGTCTTAGTAAAATATTTTTTAAGTGCTGTTAGAGCAATCAGACAGTAGTGTAGAAAGAAATGTTCTTTTCCTAATTTTACACCTTTTCTGAGACATTAACTTACTTTACTAAATTTATTTTACTTTTGGCGATAACTTTCGTTCATTTAATTTTACTTTTGTCTTTAAACTTTAGACAAAGAATGGACTTGGTTCTATAACTATAGTAACATCTTTTATTCTTTTGCCTTTTTATCACATTATTTTGGTGAGCAGCGCAGTTTACGTTTAGCGTCACCTTGCGATCATTAAAGAGGCTCTCTCTCCCTCTGAAGTACAGTGGTACCTCGACATACGAGTGCCCCAACATACGAGTTTTTCGAGATACGAGCCGGCGAGCGAGTGATTTTTTGCTTTGAGTTACGAGCGAAATTCGAGATACGAGTTCGGTTTAGCAAGTCGGCCGTTAGTAGCACGCGGTCGCACCCATCACGGTCAGTGAATCTATTAGCAGCGTGTTTTCGCTGTGATAAGTTGTGCAGTTGTGTTCGCGTTTTGTGTTGCGTTTACATTTACATTTACAGTTGTAGTTCATTTATTTTTATAACCATGGATCGGAAGAAAGTTTGTGAAAAGTTAAGTGCCAAGAAAAAGATGATGAGTATTGAATTAAAACATGGAATTATAGAAAAACATGATCAAGGTGTTCGAGTTGTTGACTTGTCGAGGCAGTATGGGCGTAGTACGTCCATGATATGTACTGTGCTTAAACAGAAGGAGTTGATAAAAAATGTAACGCCGCCTAAGGGCCTTACTATAATTTCCAAGCTGCGAACCTCCCTTCATAAAAATATGGAGAAACTGTTGATGGTGTGGGTGACAGAGAAGCAGCTCCAAGGAGATTCCTTGACGCAGACCATCATTTGAAGGAAGGCAAGAGCGATCTACGGAGATTTGCTGAAGCAAACCCCGCAGACTTCCATCGACGAGGCATCGGAATAGTCATTTAAAGCCAGCCGGGGCTGGTTTGAGAATTTCAAAAAGAGGAACCGTATTCACTCCGTTGTCAGGCATGGTGAGGCAGCAAGCTCAAATATGAAGGCAGCTGATGATTACATTAAAACGTTTTCCGATCTAATAAAAGCCCAAGAATATATCTCTCAGCAAGTCTTCAACTGTGATGAGACAGGGCTGTTCTGGAAAAAGATGCCGAATAGAACATATATAACAGCAGAGGAGAAGATGATGCCAGGCCACAAACCTATGAAGGACAGATTGATTCTAGCACTGTGCGCCAATGCGTGTGGCGACTGCAAGATCAAGCCTCTGCTCGTATATCATTCGGAAAACCCCAGAGCATTTATGTCACAATAGATTTTGAAAGAAAAACTGCAAGTTATGTGGAGGTCGAACCCGAAGGCATGTGTCACCAGGAAGTTCTTTGTGGAGTGGGTAAACCTGGTTTTCGGCCCTTCTGTTAAAAAATATCTGCAGGAAAAAAACCTACCCGTGCAAGCCCTTCTCATCCTCGACAATGTCCCTGCTCATCCACCAAACCTCGAAGATGACATCCTCGAGGAGTTCAAATTTATAAAGGTTCTCTACCTACCACTCAACACCACTCCTATCCTGCAGCCTGGGCCGCGGTAGCCTAGTGGTCAAGGTCGTGGACTAGCGGCCGGCGGTTTTCTCTCAGTCGCGGGTTCGATCCTTAGCCGCCAAAGACCCTCCGTGTAGCCGGGGCTGATGCACGTTAAATCTGATCGGGGTCCAAAGTCCTCCCGTTGGCGTGGTGTGGATGTTAGGAGAGGGGGGTGCCAGATCAGGTGTCGTCCTCGTCACTTGACCGTGGTTCAAAATTACGAGGTCCGTCGCCAATAGCCCTCGTGTTGCTTCTAGTGCGACGTTAATAAAAACTAAACTAATAAAACTAAACCTATCCTGCAGCCCATGGATCAGCAGGTGATTTCTAATTTTAAGAAGCTATACACCAAGCATCTGTTTCGGCGCTGCTTTGAAGTGACGGCGACCACAAACCTCACCTTTCGAGAGTTCTGGAAGGACCACTTTAATATCGCGATTTGCCTAAAAATTATAGATCAGGCCTGGCTGGGTGTTACAACGAGGACCTTGACCTCTGCATGGAAAAAGCTGTGGCCTGATGCTGTAGCTGAAAGGATCTACGAAGAATTGGAACCCGGTATGTCAGTAGAGGAGGAGATTGTGTCTCTGGGGAAATCCATGGGTCTAGAGGTGGAAGAGAGAGACGTGAACGAGCTCGTCGAGGAGCACACCCAGGAACTGACGACTGAGGAGATACAAGAGTTACAGTCACAGCAGCATACGGAGGTTATGCAAGAAATTGGTTTCGAGGAGTTAGAGGAGGAGGTTATTTCTACAAGTGAGATAAAGGAGATCTTAGGAATGTGGGAGAGAGTTTCACAGTTCGTGGAAAAGAAACACCCA
Source organism: Nephila pilipes (assembly GCA_019974015.1). Lineage (NCBI taxonomy): Eukaryota > Metazoa > Arthropoda > Arachnida > Araneae > Nephilidae > Nephila > Nephila pilipes. Next base: position 43,211 of record BMAW01015109.1, on the reverse strand, counting down.
GAAAAAGTTACAATAGGTCGTGCATCTGATCTTTTTAATGTCAATTGCCTAACTCATTTCCGGAACATTCTGAGAGGGAGGAAGAAACAAACCTCCTTGTACATGTTTTTTTCTAAACGGCCTATAGGTGAAAGCGAGAAAAATTTTGCGAAAAAGGCAAAGACCAGTGAGGATATCTAATTTATTTCTTTACATTCTCTTTTTTGTTTTTGTACAACAAATATTTGTCATTTATAAATACATTTTTATTATGCAAAACCACGTATCAAAAATAACTGGGGTGACATTTTGGGGGTTGGAACGGATTAATGGTAGTTCAATTGTTTTGTATGGGGAAATTTGCTTCGAGATACGAGTAATTAAAGATGCGAGCAAGGTTGCGGAACGAATTAAACTTGTATGTCGAGGTACCACTGTATTGTGTAACTAAACATCTTACACTTTCCCCTTACAAAGCGCCTTCTACAGGAGAGCGATAACGGTAAACACTGCAGCTAAATGACATTTCAATTGCATATCTTTCTACATTCCATACTGCAATTATTTATAATATATTAAATCAGTTTTTCGTGACCACTGGCAGAGAAATTTGGAAATAGATAATAAACTACATGGTTTAAAACAAATTATAGCAAGTTCTCATTAGAATTCATTTCCATGTAGCAGAAGGCACAACTAGCAATTGAGCACACAAAAATGACGCATTGACACATTTTACTGAGCGAAAGTTCTCCCATGTGTAATCACTGTGTTTGCCCTTCGACTGCGAGTTTCAGTTCATGTGAAAGCTCTGCACTGAAATCTGTTCGTTTTAGAAATTTTAAGGTGATAGTTCACCTTCAAAAAAATTTTTGGTCAAGATATCGATGTTTCATTTTTGTTTTCATAATCACAATCAATCTTTTATCTTTAGAAGTCTATTTGAGTTTTGTTTTTATCTTATTTAGAAGCTGAGTTACGACAGATTTATTTTTAATTGATCATGAATTACTGTGACGAGAAAGGCTCTAAAAACGATAGTTTTCAATTCTGCAAAACATGATATTTTGAATTGGTATGCATCAGTGAACCTGAAATTTATTATAAATGCTTTTAAATTCATATACTTAGAACCATTCTTGAGATTTTTAGACTATTTTTGAGATTTTATACTGAGTAGAAGGTTTATATATTGCTATTAAGCGAAAATTACAATGACTTTTAAAGAAAATTTCAGTGTTCAGAACTCGAACTACCATTGTTTCTTACAATATATATTAGATGATATTGATAAGATTTGATTATTCAATTTATTCAATATTAGATGTGTAGATATTCATCAGTGAACGGGTGTGTAGTAGGATCAAAATAAAAGTTTTGTATCTATTCGGATCTAAGTAAAGCTGTATGAGATAAATAAAGATTTAGAATTATAAGCGTTAGATTCCGACATGCGTAAGAGTTAGTTTTACATACCTGGTTGGGAATATTTTGATAACCTCCTTCTTGCGTGGCTCTCTTCAACAATGAGGATAGATTTTTAAAACGCCTTAATAATTAGCCCGAGAGGGGAACCCTTTTAGTATTGTTGATAAAAGCACTGCAAAATTTCTTCGTACCCAATGATGAAACGTTCAAAACGCTGCAGGCACTTAAAATCAACTGTCCTCTCTGTCGCGGTATAGGAAAACATCTTTCCGCCGAAATGGTGAACACTCTTAGGCAGTAAAGTCTAGAATTACTGGTTACATGTACCCTGACTTAAGATACTTACCTCTGAGTGTCTAACTAAGACAACTATACATAAATTACAACAAGTGATATAGCGGGTATGGCATTGACGTCAAATAGATTCTCCATCTAAATTCCAGACAATTAATGACGTCAAATGGGAACGGTTCCAAATGAAACTTAGAGCAACCGGAAGAGGAACTCTGGAAATTGCAGCAATAGTTTGAAAAGCTACCTTCTCTGCAATTATCACTCAGAATATTTCTCTTTGAATCATCGTGATGGTATGGAGGGGAGTATGCGGCGTTAAGCTTCAACAGTTAAAATCTTCAACGACAATTAAAAACGCATTAATAACTGGCCCTAGAAAGAACTCCTTCCGGTCCAGTTGAAAAAATCACAGCAAAAAAAGAAAAAAAATGGACTGGAAGTATTTTCTCTGGACCCAAAGATCTGGGATTCGAAATACCACCGACACTGAAAGTCACTTGTCCTTCCTAGCCACAAGGAAATAGACAAATCAACTCGCCGAAATTTTTCAAAGTAAACTCTTGTTAAGAATTATATATAGCTGATTCGCGAAACCTTAACTATTATCTTATGATGGAGCTTACTGAAGTTTTAACTCTTATCTTAGGAAAGATGATGTGATTATGTTGATTAATGAAGTTTTAATTATTATCTTAGGATAGAGGAAAAGGAAAACAGAAATACAATCGGAGGGTTACAAAACTTAAAAAAAGAATGCTTCGTGCTTAGCAAAGTGTATTAAAAATAAGAGATGTAAGAAATAATAATAAATTTATAATTAAAAAATTTCTGTTACATCTTAATAATTTAAATATTTAACATTACTGATACAAAAAATGTATTTCATGGAGGAGAAGGATGAGGAAGCACCAAGAAAAAGGGGGGAGTTATAAAGTATATAAATATGTGTTGCCTCCATTAAAAAACATGAAATAAACTAAATAAAGTCATACAAAATACTTGTTGTGACCTAGAATAAATAAGAGTTCATAACATATATCCATCATTAGTTAATTCTAGACTAAGACTTCCTGAAGTCTAAATAAATAGTGAATAAGTTTAAATCTCCAATTGAAGTTATGTTGGAGCAGGAAAAAACACTTTATTATTCATTTAAGAACAGATATGTTATATTGCATTTTGGAAATTCTTCTTAACTCAATTAATCCTAGTTCACGTTCAAATAATAAAGTCTTAGCTTACCAAATCACTCATTTAAATTCAAGCACAAATCAATTATAAGAGATTCGATTCGTATTATTCTGATAATGAGTCACTTCCTACTACTGTTAATATAAACAAATAATTACGATGATTTGCTCCTCTCTACAACATCTATGAGCTTGTCGTTATCCTCTATCTCTCTTCTCTTCTCTTTCAATTCTATATCGCTTATACTTATTTATCACTATCCTCAGTTCCATTCAAAACATTTTTTACCTTCTTCTAATTTACCTAATTAAGTTTCATTTGGGTTGGAATGGTATTACAAGAAATTCAAATTGCGAAAATGTCTCCGAGGTTAGTGAATAGGAATTCACGAATGTGCCATCCTCAGAGGCCAAACTGGTTCTAATGTACCCCTACAGGTATAATAAACTTTTTTTAACTGGGAGAAAAGGTTAATGTAGTTCACTGTAAATGTATTCTTGTTTCAGAATTCATGATTTAAATCCCAGAATGAAAGACAGAGATAGCTGACTAAGATACGTATGTAGTGCTATTTTCTACGTGATTTCCCCCAGCGGTTATAATGCTACATTTAAGATTGTTAAAGAATTGAAGAAAGTAATGACATTTTAATGAATGAATTAACAAGTGCGCTATATTTTCCAAACATTGAATGCAGAGAGAATAATTCAATATGCGTTGTCTGTTCAATAAATAAGCGAACTGTTCCGACCTCTACGCTTACTGAGTGGCGTATTCACTACAATCCAATCACTCGTCAGGAATGATCTAACCTCTAGGACTGGTGCCGTTGCAGTGTTGGAGTTAAGGTTGGTGGAGTTCGTGTTCGCCGAACATGGATAATTGATACGATTACCGAACAAATAATTGGTATAACTTGGGAAAATTTCTAAGGGAGTTCATGCAGTTTTGAAAACCTTTTATTGAGACAATGCACTGAAGTGGAGATAATACATTGGATCAAATATTCCAGTATAGAAAGGAAGATTGCAAGCATGATTCAAAGTCTGGGCCAATCTTCAGCAACTGTTGTTGGGGAAAACATTGGAGTTCGAATGATTCCTGATGAACTAATGAAATCGACTGTGCACACGATTCGATGGAAAGATCTTCAATTGTGTGTGTGTTTGTAACATATCGAAGAATTCCTTCTTCATCATGTCAATTCCCGCCTCACACGCTTTTGCAATTATTAGTGAGTGCCTGGCAGGAAATTTGATGGATGAGCTTGATCATTCTCCCAGACGTACTCTTGTTATCTTTTCCTGTTTCCTAATTGTAAAATGGCCATTAGGACGACGTTAAGAAAATACGGCGAGAAATATCGAGACAGATTAAGAGTCAAAATCCTGAGGACGTAAAGAATGTTTCAAAAAATAGAGATAGCCATGAGAAAAGTGCATTGCCTCATATGGAGAGTACTTTGAAGCGTACAAAATTGACTTACCTTAAATTTGGTTTCATGAAGTATTTATAACCATAATTCGTGCATTTATCGAACAAATTGTGCATTCCTGTAACAGATTGATTTAAAAGAGCCAAATCCATGTATAACTCTGTTGTAGATAAACTCCGAAGAATATTATTATGCCAAATCTCTTGAATAAAAAAAGATTTCAGTTGAATAATGTAAACTGAGAAGAAATGTAGTAGTATAGCTCAGATGGTAGTATCTTATGAAGAATTATTTTAAAAAAATGTCGAATTGTTTTCCATACAAATTGCAATATAAATGAAACGGACTTGAAATTGACGAATAATTTACTTTGAGAGACAATGTATGTTTACTGAGCATTGATATTCCATGCATCATGTTTCTTCCCAAAACATTATCTTAAAATCTCTTAAAGAAGCTAAAGCTAAGCAATCTAATAAAAGAGAAAAAAATTAGTAGCTTTACTTATTAAAAACGCATCTTGTTGATCTGATTTCATTACTCAGCATTTAACGTTATAAATATATTACACTGAAGTAAGTCGATTTTGTTGATAGACATTATTTCCTCCGTTTACATATTCTTATTTGTCTCGCTATTTATTTCTTATCTTTGCTGATTAACGCATGGAAACGAAATACATGACCAAGTCAATTTCAGGCGCATGATGGCAGCTATTTTTTGAAACATATTTAAGGAATATCGATAATTTTTTCTTCAAAGAACTGCTTATATTATAAAAAAAAGCGCTAGATATTATCGGTGGCTAAATTTTTTGTATTTTTTTCTGTTTTGTGTCTGACTTTTGGAAATAACTGTCCTCCCCCAAGAGCCGTACTTTCATGTACATGTGATGAATCTCCCTTAACATCACTTTCGTGTGAAAATATTACCAACGAGGAAATCTTCTTCAACGTCATTGAAAATACAGGAGGTTTCAATTATAAAAAGTTTATCTTAACAAATTTGGCTTTACAATACTTACCGTCTTCTGCTATAATTTCTGAAAATATTAAAGCCCTAGAGATTAAGAATACTGAATTGTTTTCACCGTTCGATAAACCACCAACAGGTAAGAACTCACTTTATGCGATAACGTTAGAAGGTGTAAAAATATTCAGTACTTTACAATGGGACTTATTTCGATGATTCACTAAACTCTCGACAATAAATATTAGTAACACAGAAGTAAAATCATTAAGAAATGATTTCAAATTCAACGTTTGTCCAACCTTACGTTCCCTGACCTTTCAACACACTAACACTATAAGGTTAGCTAAAGATGTCTTTGAAAACTTAAAAATGTTGGTGGTTCTACGAATCAGATATACTCATATCAAAATCTTGAAACGAAGCATGTTTGCTACACATGCAACTATCAAGGTCTTAATCATAGAGTAAGTTTTTCATTTATTTGTTTACATAAAATGTTTATCATGAATACTTTCGAAATTACACTCTTACAATCACACACGCACATATATATATACCAAAATGCTTTACAAATTACAAAATATCAAATCATATATACTTAAACAAATACGTGTGTATGTTATATTACTCTTTACTTATTTTTAATAATCTTTTACTTTAAGGTTTTAATTGATGCTACAATATTTTAAATATTTTAGATTATTAGTTAAATGTATATTGGTCTGTTGTAGTGTAATTGAATATATTTATTTTGTTTACTTTCTTTCGTTTATTTGTGGTAGAATTTCTGAATTCTCTGATTTTTGGTTTGCTAAAATCTTTTTAAAATGTTTTTTTGATATAAATATACATTATTATATTCCAAAGTATTTACCAGTATTATTACCATTTTTCTAAATTTTTTTTTGTATCTCTTTAATTTAAATTGTTTGGATCTTTATTATTTGCTTTTGAAATATTGAGTTTTAGGGTTTTAAATTTTAGAATATTTTACAATTTAAGCAAGTTATTATCTGATTAGCATGAATACTAACTTTATTTTGCTGGTTATATCCTTAAACATATTTTGCTGGTTATATCCTTAAATTATTTTTCTCATAATTGTTCTGTTTTAGCTTAGCATATTCTTAGAGTGTTACATGTGTTTGTGAAATGTACTGTTTATGTTCATATATGCATGTGATTTATCATGGTGATGATGAATCACATGCATATATGAACAATTGATTAAACGATTTTGATCTTTTTTTAAAAAAATTTTATTAGTCTAAATAAAGAAAATTATTGATCTTTTTATTAACAAAATAAAGCGTGAGAACTTGGGTGGCAATCTCTCTTAAGTGTCACTAAAGAAAAAGAGCGTTAGTTCAGACAGAACGCTAAAAAAATACTAGATTGAAAAAAGAGGAATCCCCGAAAAAAATCTGTTAATCCAAGAGTTTTTAAAGTGAGGCATCACTATATTACTATTTAACACATCATGCGCGATTCTAAGAGGCTATTAGTATATTAAAAAGGTAAATAAATGATGTCATCCTCATATATATATATATATATATATATATAATAGTAATAATAATAATAAGGCTTATAATGCTACATACACTTATGGTCTTAATACTGTAGTTCTTAATAAAATTATTCTGAAAATAACTAAACAAAAGGACAATAAAGAATATTTTTAATTGTTATAGATAACATGGTAAAATGAAGTTCAAACTTTCAAAGAAATTTAATCAGAAAAGAGAATACAAGGGGAAAATAAAAAGAAATAAAGAAAATGCTTACGTTTGGAAGCTATTAAAGAAAAAAAATCTTTTTATTAAATGAAAAATTTGAAAAGGACTGAAATATTTGAAATATAAAATACTTATTTTCGGTATAAGGAAGAGAGAAATAAGAGAAAATTAAATATATAGTACATGTTTTCATATAGTCAAAGATGTGCTTAATTATCCTGGTTCATAAATATAAAATTGATATTTATAACAAAAATAATCGAAATGAAGAATATGGTTGTAGTAGATTAATGAATAAATCTTTTGATAAAATAAAATTTTACATCATTATTCAAAAAAATAAAGACAATTCTTATTAATAATGTTAATATTAAAAAGCTTTTGAATTTAATAAAATTATGGGAAATAAGTTATTTAACTAAAATATAATTGTGTAGATTAACAGAGTTATAATAATGTAATTATACGGAAAATAAATATTTTATTCATAAGAAATACCAACATGTGATTAAAGGTAATGTAAATATTGTTAAGAGTAAATATTTTAGAGGAATTATGAATAAAAGCACTTTATTCGGAATTATTATTTCTAACATCAACAACGATATTAAAGAAAAATTAATGAAGAATTTTATAACCTTTTGACAAAATAATAGCAATTAAGTATAGTTTATTATTGAAGCTTTTAAAGAATGGATATTTTATATTAATGAAGGTTTAAAATACGAGGTGTGGCTATGAAATAACGAGACTGCTGCTACAATATAAGTGCGTATGTGCCAAACGCCAGCCACCGAGAGGTGCTTAGTGTCAAGCCTTCCCTTTCTAATGCAGTGCCTCTCGTTTCTGTTAAGAAACCCGTTCAGCCGTAGCCTTTATTCGTAAGACAGTTATCCATTTTGGAAATAAAATGATAAGTGTAAACAAAAAGAAATGAATTTTTGTGAAATGTTATATTAAACTTAGAAAACTCACTACTGAAATGTATAATTTATTGAAAGAAGTGTATAGCAATGAATGTTTATAGCGTGTACGTGTTTTTGAGTGGTTTAATCGTTTTCAAGATGACCGAGAAGACGTTGAAATGATTTCCTTCCTGGTCGATCTTCCTCATCAAAAACGGTTGACAATATCGAAACAAACGTTAATCTAGTGCGATCTGACCGTCGGTGAAGTATAATGCGAGTGCTGAAACTGAAGAAATTGACAAAGAATCCGTACTTCAAATTTTTCTACCAACACAATGCACCAGCTCATTCCACGTCACTTGTCAAAAGGTTTCTACCCAAGTATAACATCCCAATGTTAGAACCACGCACTTTATTATTATTATTATTATTTTAAGAGTTATTATTATTATTTTTTGCCTTGGAGAAACGATAAGTGATCAAAGAATCGTTGCGAAATTTCACATGAAACATGTAAAATTCGCTGCTGAAACTTATAATTTATTAAAGAAAGTGTATGGTAATGAATGTTTATCACGTGGATGGATTTTTGAGTGCTTTAAGCGTTTTTAAGATGGTCGAGAAGACGTTGAAATTATTCCTTTTCGGGTCGCTCTTCCACGTCAAAAACGGTTGATAATATCAAAACAATCGGTAATCTGATGCGATCTGACCTTCGGTGAAGTATAATGCGAGTGCTGAATCTGAAGAAATTGACAAAGAATCCTTACATCAAATTTTTTCACCAACACATTACACTGGCTCAATTCACATCGCCTGTCAAGTGATTTCTACCCAAGTACAACATCCTAGTGTAAGATCACCTACCTTATTCGCCGGATCTTGAACCATTCGACTTCTATCTGTTTCCTAAGGTAAAATCTAGATTTGAGTCCGTAGAGGCAGTGAAAAAAGAAGCGGTGTGCGTCCTGTACTTCTGACAGAAGATTTCCAACACGTTTCGAACAATGGAAGATTCGCATGAAGCTTTGTAGAGATAGAGAAGAGGTATATATTGAAAGCAATATTATGAAAACATTTATGAAATCAAAATAAAATGTTTTTCTTCCTCAGTCTCGGTATTTAATAGCCCCACCTCGAACTTAAACCTTGCGATAAATGATAGCACAAAATTAAATATTCAAACATTTTGTTAAAAAGTTATAAGATGAAATGTATTATTTGTTATATTTATAAAGAACCAGGGAATTATGCGATCATTTTTAAGAAACAGCATGTTGATATGACATACAAGCATTTAATTACTTATAATGCCTTTAATAATGCTAAAATCAGTGAAATAGAATAGAATTAAGGAATAGCCAGTGGAATTACAGCTTTGTAGAAAAAATAAGTTATACTTTGAATATAACAATTTTTCTCTCATATTTCTAACTGCTAAATTTCACAAAGTTAATACTAAATGTAGAACTGTGACTAATGGTTTCAATACTTGCTTAACAATATCAGATAAAACGTTATAAAGGAATTTACAAAATACTGTTGATAGTTTATGTGGCTGCTATTTAAAATAGTTTTGAAATTACTGACTATGTAAAAGATAAAGACATTTAGTCTTTTTATCGTCATGACTTTGAAAATTTTTTAAATTTTATGGATTTAGGTATTTTAATTCAGTATTTATAAATAAATTATAAATAATTAAAAATTAATATTTCTGTATCTTAAGAGAAATTTAAATTTCTTATTAATTTCCTACTGAAAGAAAATTATTTTATTTATAACAGAAAAAATAAAAAACGAATTTAATGTAAACCTCAAGAAGGTCCTGCTATTTACAATCTAGCGACTATTTATCTACAATTCTTTGAATATTTAATTAACAATAATTACAACTTTTAATTTTAAAATTAACAATAATTTTAAATTAATTAGATATATTGATGATGTTGGGAAACGAAGTAAATAACTGAAGCTGCGCGGCTGTACTGTGACGTCAGCCTGCGAACTGACTCTCACTCACGAATGTAAATAGAGCGATGTGTGCACTCGGCGATGGTTGAATGTGTGTGTGTCTATGTTGAGCAGTCCTTTACGAATAAAGTATATGTTTGTTGATATATCTTTAGATTTATTTATATCCAGGTACTCAGCATCTGTTTGACGCAGTCCATTTGATTTTACTTCCAAATTAATAGTCGTTTTAGAACAGATGATCTTATATTTTTTCAAATTAATTGTAATACAGATATGAAAGATTTACCCTTTTGTCCCTCATATTTAAATCTGATTAAAACTTTGTTTGTAAAAAAATTGTTAGCGATGAGGTTATTATTAATATAGATGACAAGAGCTATAATTATTGTTTCAATTTTAATAAAGTGTTATGTCTTGATAGTTATTAAAGTTTAAATATTTATGGAAACATATTATGTAACTAATTACTGAAAAATTTGATATAGTAATATGCCTATCAATTTCCAAAATAATTTAAATAATTTGTATATTACCTGTGAAAAGGCTAACTATCTCATTGATTTTTAAGAAGAAATTAAAATGTAAAAATGATAAATGTGACTAAAAATTTCAAAAACAGCTTTTTTTTAATCTTGTCTGCATATTTCCCCCTCTTTTCTTTTCTTTCTCTTTATATTTTTAAATTTAAAAATTTTCATTAAATGTTTTTATTACTTTTATTAAATGCTTTTTAATAAATGTGTTTATTTTCTCTAGATCTTGACACATTTTTGTGGTTGTTTGCGAACAATTTTTCAGTTTCCCTTTATATTTTAAAGAAATTATATGTAAGTTAATTTTATGAGTATGTTAAATATTGATTTCTTAAAAAGATATTTTTGTTTTATTTTTTTAAATAAATATAAATAAATTGCATTACTTAAATCAATTAGTTTGTGTTGCTTCATTTAAATCAATCAATCAATTTTAACTTTGAAATTCATTCATGGAGTAAAAAAGTATTCACGCAATATGGTGGTGCAATAAGTGGAGCAATTATTTGCAATGGGGGGGGGTGATGAGTGCTAATTTTGAGATAGTTTTTGTACTGCAGAATCTTGAGATTTTTGTTTTATACGAAAAGGCTGATGCAAGTCAAATGAAATGAGTTTCAAGACTCCCCCCCCCTTCCTTTGATATATCATTGAAATTTGGAGATGGAAGTGCCTCTCTCTCTCTCTCTGCTCTGGTAGCACCTTTATCTCTTGACCATGGTTTAAAATTATGATTCCCGTCTCTAATAGCCCTCGTGCTGCTTCTCAGTGCGACGTTAGATAGCAATCAATAATCATTTCATCATTTAGCAATGAAATTAATAGTGCTTGAAAGTTGGAATGTAAGCCTTTTTATTTACTGATAAATTATCGCTAGGACAAGAAGGAAGGCCTCTATAAAAGGGAAGTGATTGCTATCTCAAACCCTATTGGTGACATACCAAGGATATTAAATGGGCAATTAACTTTCAATAGACAGCCCTAATTTTAAAGAAATGCAACAAATGAGGGACCTTTACAATTCACACAATACATAGGAATGCCCTATCACATGTAAAACAAAACAATTGCCATGAAACGTCATTTGAATAATAACGGTGAAGCTAGAAGGGTAATAATTCAAAAATTAATCCACAAAGATAATAAATCAGGTTGAAATATTTAAACACATAGGGACTATTGTTTCAAAAACTATTAGAAGTATTTTGCAAAAAATATTTAGCCCCTGTCTATAAATATATATAATTACGCAACCATAAAACGAACTTAACATGTATTAAAATTATTACAATATAGAAGGCAAAGAGTTTATTATATATGATTAAGATTTACAAGGTTTTGCTGTTAAATAACGATACTGAAGCTGTAAAACATTTTACTTTGATGCCATGCATATTTACTTATTTTCACCTTCAATATACATCACTCCTTAATCCCTACAACGCTCCATGCAAATCTTCCATTGTTTGAAACAGTGCTGGATGTCTTCTTCTGCCAGCTCTTTGACGACGCGCAGCCCTTTCTTTGTCACAGCTTCAACGGACTCAGATCCTGTTCTTTTTAATACAAATTTTACCTTAGGAAACAGATAGAAATCACATGTTCCAAGTTCCAACGAATAAAGTGCGTGGTCTAACATTGGGATGTTATACTTGGGTAGAAACCTTTTGACAGGTGACGTGGAATGAGCTGGTGCATTGTGTTGGTAGAAAAATTTGAAGTACGGATTCTTTGTCAATTTCTTCAGTTTCAGCACTCGCATTATACTTCACCGAAGGTCAGATCGCATCAGATTACCGATTGTTTTGATATTATCAACCGTTTTTGACGTGGAAGAGCGACCCGAAAAGGAATAATTTCAACGTCTTCTCGACCATCTTAAAAACGCTTAAAGCACTCAAAAATCCATCCACGTGATAAACATTCATTACCATACACTTTCTTTAATAAATTATAAGTTTCAGCAGCGAATTTTACATGTTTCATGTGAAATTTTGCAACGATTCTTTGATCACTTATCGTTTTTCCAAGGCTAAAAATAATAATAATAACTCTTATGCGAACGAAGTCTAGGCCAAAATGGATTTGTTTTCAAAAACGAGAGGCACTGCATTCGAAAGAGTAGGCTTGACGTTACACACCTGTTGGTCGCTGGCATTTGGCGAGTATGTACTTCTTCTGTAGCAGGGTCAGTCTTGTTATTTAATGGCCACATCTATTGCACCTGAAAGTTTTATTTATAACTGACAAAATTTTATTTCTGTTGTTTGGTTAAAAAGACAGAACACAAAAGGATTTAATAATACAAGTCACATATATTATGCACGAAAGCAATTTAATTTAAGCATCTTTTTTTCACTTAAGAATTTATATAATCTCTTCCGAAAGTTATTACTTGTGTCTTCCTTAAGTACTTCTGCTAAGTAACATTTGCTGAAAGGAAGATGTAGTAATAAGAATAGTGTCTTCCAAAAGTTCTTCAGGTAAGTAATATTCGCAGAAAGGAAGTCACTGTAACAAAAATATTAAATGAGAAACTTCACTTACGGTTATTTAAAGTTATGAAAGGGAATTAAGTGATATGATACGAAAATTAAGGTTTTATAACACAGCGAAGATAAATCTTGAATATTAAGATCTCTTGATAACTAAAGAAAGACCTTATTTCATTTTAAAAACCTTGATTTATATTTAAATATCATTTTGTTTCAGATTGTTACATGGATAGTTTTGAAAATTTAGGATCAATGTTTCTTAAGAAAGAAGAAATTTTTAAGAAATCATAAAAGTTTTAATTTTATATGAATATATTCATCTGCACATGCACAACAAGATCGAGTTCTTACCTGATGACATATTTTCTGATATGCCTCAGCTGGCACATATAGTACTGTCAAGTAACAGGATTTCTATTCTGAAAGAATCTATATTAAAAGGTTTTAAACATTCTGATATGCTGGACATTTATGGTAAGTAAACAAATTAACTCAAAATTGCAAACTATTCCTGAGATTAAATATTTTACAAAAAAAAAATCAGTTTTTTCATGATACATATGTTTAACTTTGAATATTCTGTAAGTGTTCAGAAACTGTAACACTGAAGAAGTAAAATGATTAATTCTGAATCCATTAACAGCGGTTTTTAGGGTCCATGTATACTAAACCACGAGTAACTATTAATATAGATTGAGAAAAAATCTGACTTATGTCAAGACTGCTGTTTCTTTAATAATGCTACTTCTTTATTATCATCAACTTTATCAACAAATTGACGAAATGTATCCTAATTTTTTACCCATCCATGTAGTGTAGACTCATGTAGATTATGTTCTGTGGTAATCTATGCATGTTTTACTCCTTTTCAAATTCGTTCCATGACATTGTTTCCTCAATCGTATAATATTTTTGCTTAATTTTCAATTATTACAGTTATCGCTTGGACCGACAAAAAAACTATATAATTCTTTAAATTTAACCAATACAAAATAATTGAAATTACAATTAATCTCACAGACAGCGAGACGAACAACAAATTAATTTGAATTTCATAAAAAAAGAGAAATAAGAATTATGACACCATAATGTCTTGAAGTGATATTACAAACGATTGTTTATCGAGGAAGCTATATTAAAATACGTATAAAGCAGATTCGTGATAAAGTTATTTGATTGTAATTTCGCTCAAAAAAGCGATCTCTTGAACATATCATCATAGATAGAGTACTCATTTTGACTTACATTTTAAGTACTTCAAGCATATAAACTATACATTAATTTTAGGTTCAATTAAGCTATTTCCTTTTGAGAGAGTGGTTAAGTTATTTCCTAATATCATAAATTTAATTATAAAATTAAGCTGATTATTGCCTTTTATTGTTTCAGATAAGGTATTACTTACCATTATTTTAATCATTAATATATTTGTTTCATGTAAAATATTCTTTATATGTATTTAAATAAGCTTTTCCTTATTGTCAGTTAAACAACAAATTAGTATAAGGTCCTCAAGTTCAGTTGATTTGTAAAGTGGAAGACAATAATAGATTTTTCATACATTTTAAAAATATTTATTACACATTATAATTTTCGTCGATACTTAAGAATTTTTTCCAGCACGATAGTAATTCGTAAATATCATTTTTTTTTTCTTTTTGAAAAATGTCTTTTCTTAGGAGGAGGAGAACTCAATTTGAATTTGATTGACTCTGTTTCAAGTTTTATTTTCCCCTTGAAAACATTTTGTAATGAGAGAAATATGTGATAATCGGAAGGTGTTAGATCTGGGAAATGGGGTGGATGCTGAGAATTTCCTAGCCTATCTCTGAAAATTTCTGACCAGTGGCCAAAGAGACATGTGATCCAGCAATATTATGATGCATTTTTACTGAACATCGTTGGTCTATTTCTTTGAAGGCTTTCTTTAAATCATCCATTTGCTCACAACAACGTTCCGAATTGAGCTTTTTGTTAGGCTTCAATAGTTTATAATGAATGTCTCCTTGTCACTTGCTGTGAGCTATGCACATCATTCTCTTATTAAGACTGAAGCTTGGGTGAGAGTTGAAGAAGGCAAATTGTATGGACCCCCTTTTTCGAACGGAATCGATTCACCCTTTCTAGGGTGAAGGGAGTGATAGTTCTATATGGGGGTGTGAGAATATCGAAAAGAAAATATTGTTAAGAAGACTGATTAATTTAGATGAAAGATAGAAAAATGTAAAGCTGATAGTCTACGTCTTCAATTATATTACCAATTCGACAGGTAACAGTATCATTTGACGGAGGTATGAAGCGCAATTTGATGGCAAAATTATCTCAATATATGATTTTCACTATATGAAGTCTCATTAGACGCTTGAGAAAGTGACAAACAATGACTTTTCTTATTCATTTACGTCAGTACTGGAATAAAACCAAAAATTTCGAGTATTCTTGACAAAATTTTCTTCATTTTATTATTCTTTCTTTTATTCACCGCTTTCGTCTGTGTACTTGTCAATCCTTTACTATCATCTAATACTCACTTACCTCAACTTAAAAATTTATCCATGGTTCTATGTAAATCTACTGCCACGAATAATTAATACCTTGAATTGCATTTAGCACTCAAATTACAACATATGCATTCTCGATAGACTTTTATACCGACAGAAGAATTGACTTCTACTGGGTAGAATTGAACGAAGTGCACCATTTATTCACGATTGTATAAAGATTAAGCAGATGTTCCAGAATGTTCACTATTGTGAACAGAAGATAGAAAGTAAAAGAGAGACATCGATTCTGGGAGTGCCAATACAGCGAATCGGCTTTGCAAAATATCAATAAGTTTACGTATTCTTGATAATTTTTAAAGTTTGTATATAAGGTCGTAGTGTAGCTTCCGCTTCAAAATACTTGAAATACATTATTATTATATACATTGTTATTGTATAAGAGAGAGGAGGAATAAAAATAATGATTGAAAATTGTTTTCTAATCCCTGAAAAGTTGAGAAACACTGCCTTACGGTGTTTCATGGATAACTCACTTTTCATTAGCAGCTATCATCCAATATTAAAATAGTAGTTTATGTTCCAAGGGAATGCAGTTGATTGAGAGTTACAGTTAACTTGAGAAACTGTTACAGCTGTAACATCTAACTTCCTATTTACAAAAATTTTACTCTGATGCAAAAAATTTCATGGCAAATAATTTTGAAAATATTTGCTTTAAAACAACATGCATATTTGTGATTAAGTTATGCGAACTTTTATTATTTTTTCATGAATGAATTACTTCTAGTATACCAAAAAACAAGTACAAAAATTTATAACTGCAAATACAACTTCAGAAATTCGCTACCTTTCTATAGTAATGCAATTTGCAGGCGATACTTTGTAGAAAAAAACCTAGAAAAGCCTTTAAGGGACTCAATTTATGAACTTGCCAATTATAATAGATAAGAAAAATCAACAACGGCTGATGTCTAACAATAACTTTATGGGATTCGAAATGTTTTAACTACAGCTATATGTTTCGAGTACATAACAATGGGAACAGAAGAAAATCCAAATTCACCACTTAGTGCCGCTTTACTTTTGGGTAGTATATCGAGAGGGAAATTGGAAAACTTCCAGTTTATGCAAACCAAGATAACCTGCTGTTATCATACTTTATTTTATAATGCATTGAATTTTTAGAAGATGTAATTTAGCAGTTCCTAAACTTTTTTGTCAGCGAGCACCCAGTTGACTCTCAGTTGCTTTCCATGCACCCCCTACGTGGATTCACTAGACATCCTCCTTCCCTCTTCTCAAATTTGTTTCACCTATTACAGATTCAGAAAACTAAGCTAAAAAAGTTTGTATGGAAGTAAATTAAATGGTTCTATTTTTTCACTATATGAAATTTCATTATTGAAATAGCTAACCAATTTAAATACTTTTATTTATTGAACCGTTCAAAAAAGCTTCGTACTAATTAACAACGAAAAAATTTTGGCATTTTTAATGTAAGTTAGTCTATTTATCACCGTAATGAGTCCAAAACTGACTATGTTAATGAGTATGAGAAGTATTAGCTGGTTCTTCTAGAATGGAAGCAACACCTCTTTTTCATTTCAAAGATTTTATAGGGGGGGAGGAGATCAATACATTACGATATCAGTAATAACCTCTTTACTTACTTTTTAAAACTCTTTATTAGTTTTTTTCTTTCGTTTTTTCTTTTTCAGCTGAGTGGCCAATATCACCGTTTCCTTTTTATATACTATCGACTGGAAATCGCTGAAGTAATCCAACGTATGCGGGGAGATGTCTCTATCTCTTTCTCTATCTGATATTATATAAAGATATAATATAACACATTTTATAATACGCTTACTTCGTGATTTTTAAAAAGTCCAATAAATTTCAGCTTGATTATTTTTTGATAATATCAAACATTTATACTACATTTACTTCGTAATTTTTAAATAATTCAATAAAATGTAGCTTAGTTTTTATATCATACATTTTATAATATGTTTAATTTGTAATTTTTAAATATTTCAATAAAGTGGGGTTTGATATTTTTGGATAACAGCACATATTTTATAAAATGCTTATTTTTTTAATTTTCAGATAATCCAATAAATTGCGGTTGCGAATTGCAATGGATTGTGCAAGGCATAAATTTCCGGATTTCTGGAGAATGTCAAAAACCGGAATTTCAAAAAGGGAAGCGAATTGAAGATTTGAGGCCGAATGATTTTGAATTTTGTTAGATATGGAGAAGAAGATTTGTATTGAAAATCAATATGATACAATACAACTCGAAACGCAACTATTTTTATGAATACTTTTAAATGTTAATCAAAGATTTTAGCTACACATTGATTGCTATTAAGCCAAAATAAAAATGCTATCATTATGTTAAAGGTTTTGATTTATGTACTGTTAGTATTTAATATTTTAACGTCATTTTATTTTGAAAATAAAAGTTCAAACATTTCAAACATTAGAACTAAATTACTGCAATAGAGAGCACCATGTGTTATTGACGTATTTCTTAAAATTCAAGTTATATATGTTTTTTTGATTGTAAGTACATAGAATTCATGATAGAAGAAAACAGGAATACATAATATTTTACCTTATTTTCTAAGAAGAAGGAGAAATATATATATTTTATCAACATTCAGTTATAAGCAATATAATAATGTCTGATTTTTAAGATTTTGATCATGAAAGGTTATATTTTTGAAACATCGGAAACAGTTCAGTTTCAAATGTTTTATACATCAACAATTAAATTTCTGAAATCAACAACTAAAATCTGAGTTGATACAAATTAATACAAGTTTCAAAACCATTGTGAGCAATTTCAAATATCAACAAATCAAAGTACGTAAGAGGGTATCGCAAAATTTTATTTTTCTTTCCTAGAAAATAACGAGATGTCTGCAGAAAATTTTTATTCTGCATATTTTAATTGATTCTTATGCACATAATATTTTTTTAAAAAACAGGTATTAAAATTGATTTGTTTGGTTTTAGTTAGCACAGTTTGGAGATGAATTAATTAAGCTGCTGGTTTGTGCAATGATGGCATTTGAAAGATCAAGAATAGCTTGGAGAAATGCATATTTCTGGATGGCGGGGGAAGGGAGGAAACAATTTAGAGAAATCTCACGAATAATAGATGAAAATTATACTTCTATCCTGATAATTTTTAGCAATAGTTAAATACTCACTAGGTTATTAACTAAAACCTACTATATTGCTGTACTTCAATCTACGGCTTCATGAAATTAAACAAATCCACATTACGTACATAACGTACGTTTGTTTGATTTCAGAAACCCACAGATATAGTAATAACTTTTAGCATTATGTATAAAATATAGGAATTCTTTTTACAACTTTACATTCCTTCTGAGGTACTAACTTTACTTTACCTTACCTTCTTTTTAATTTTCACATTTAGTGATAACTTTCACTCCTTTAATTTTTTTTTGACTTTTGTCACTAAACATCAAATAAAGAACAGACTTGGTTGTGTAACAATTATAACTTTGTTAATTTGTATACTTATTGCTTTAAGTTGGGAGAAAGGAGCATTGTAGTTTACTTTTAGTACGTGCATTACCTTGAGTTCAGTACAAAGATTTCTCTCTGGAGTGTTTTGTAAACTAACATCCTATACATTCACCATTTAAAAATCGCCCTTTATATGGAAGCAATAACAATATGAATTAATTAATATGAAGAATAAATTTTAACTAAATATCTCCATTATTTCTTAGTAATAATTAAAAGTTTATAATATCTCTTCGTAAATATTTCTGGTTTTTTTCAGCGTAAAATACTTTGAGAGGCGGGGGTGACTATTAGTAGAAATGCTTTTTTTTTTCAATTTTTGTGTACATGTATACTTTTTAGTACATATTCACAGAATTAAAATTTCTTAATGAATACAAACGATCTAAAAGTGAAATAAGTAAGTTGAAAAAAATTTAGTCTATACTTACTAAATTATTATTAAGCCTTACTTGGCGCTTTTTCGACTTTTTAAGCAAAAAAAAATTTTACTTTCTCTCTAACTTTCTTCATATAAAATTATGAAGTACATTACATCTATTTCTCTTGGGACTATTATTGTTATATAAATTTAAGTTTATGTATGAATTAATATTTAATATATTAGTTATATTCCCTGTGCAGAGCAACTGCAAAATCATAATACTGGTTTTATTTATTTACTTCATTTCTTGCATGAATTTTTATATATTTGGAACAAATTTTAAACTACTTCTTTTAATTTTGAGTTTTTTTTGTGTACATAAATGTGTATTATTTAATTCATATATTTAATTATTAATCCTATTATTTGATTTTTAAACTTAAACTGAGTCTTAAGGTTTTTCGTCCAGTAAGTTGATCAGAAGTAGGCATGTATATTTTAATTATATAAAGGGAAACAATCAAAACATTTTTCAGGAGGTTTGTTAGAAAGTATTCAGAAAAATATATATATATAATTTTATATATATATATATATATATATTTCAGAAAATTGAATTTTTTAAGGGTTGGGAAACTTCTTAAGTCCAAAACGTCTGTCTCCGAAATCAATATTCTATACATGTAATTCCATTCCACAAAAAAAAAATAAGGCGCTACTTTGAACTACATCTGCTTCTCATGTCAGGAAGGAAGAATAGCATTTGGAAGCATAGCTCGTCAATAGATGAGTGAGATTTATGGTCGAAACTATACTGTCAAGTGACTGTATCAGAGGAGTAGTCTAGTAGTTTAATGTTTACAGATAAGCTATAGATCTGTCACCATTAACGTCACAGAGGAAGATTTGACAAGCAGCCGGAATTTGGAGGGTACTGTGATTAGTGACAAATTATTCGATTTCGTAAATAGATGATAGTTTATATTATATATGCTTCTGAATGTACAATTTAAGTGTAAAATATTGTACATTTTTTTAAAAAGTTAAGATTTTATATAACTACCACTAAAAAACATTTTAATATCCTTGCGTATGAAAGAGCATAATTATTAAGTATACCTTTATATGTATTTTACAGCATAAAATGCTTTTTAGAATTCACATTTGAATCAGAACTTTTTGTAATATTCCATATTTCATAATGTTGCCATTAACAAAATGTATTCTTCACAATGTTTATGTTATGCTGAAGGCCGCTTCGCTGATTTCATATATGTGTGATTTAGAAGAACTTGATAACTAGAACGTTCGAAAATCGGATTTTAAAATTGTAAGGTCACAGGACTTATTATGGAGGAAATATCTGTATAAATGTTCTCTCAAAATGTGGTGTTTTAGAATTTTGGTACTCTTTTCTCCAAATCTACTTTATCTATATAATTAATGATTTTCTTTGCATTGAACATATTTTTTTAATAAATAATCCCATATTTTAAATACTTCGCAACATTTGTATAAAAGTTATGGAAAATCTGAATCAGAAATTTTAAAATTGCTTAATTTTTATAAAAATTTCAATGCTTGAAATTATAATTATACTTATTGTTAATAATGCTAGCGTTGTGACTACTCTGCAAATATTCAAAGTTAAAAATACAGTGGAATTTATGCAAGATGTACTTAAAAGTAAATACATGATATACAAATGTAAATACAGTTATTGATTATTAATTGCTTATGTATAATTATATATGTAAAATTGTGATTGTCTTCGCAAAAACAGATGCATAAGTATGCGTATTAATCATTTTTAAAGTAGGAGTTTCATTGCTTTTTATTTAAAAAAGCGAAAATTATTTAAAAATTGTAATAAAATAAGCTCTTTGTTTCTTGTCGAAGGCATATCTGTTACTTTAAGCGTGCAAACAAATTTCATTTAAAATAAAAATAACCATATAACTAAAGATATTCAAAAATTTTAAGCAATATACATGTATGTGTGTGTGCACAGTCTTTTGAAACATTATACATTATGTTTGCATCTGAAGTTTGATGATGTGGTAACAAATATGAAAAAATCCTGTTCCAGCTAATTCTCTATTTTCATTTGGCCTTCATAAGTTTTTTTACTGACTAAAATTGTTGTGTCAGATATTACTTCTTCATTGAGAATGCTTACATTTATGATTTTCAAATCAATATAATTAAATTAGCAAGAAATTCACTAGCTGAAATACTTTTTTCTTGAATTAAAATGATTTGTGAAAAAAAGTATTAAAATTTCTATGGCACAACATGGCGCTTTGTATATTTCGACGTAATAAATATTTTGTAGTAATATTCGATGAAAGTAATAATATTTTTTAAACTAAGATTCCGAACCAAAATACAGTACTATTTTATAAAAAAAATTAAAATATGAAATAAAATGTGACTAATTGAACTTAGAGTAGCTCAGTATGAAACTTTAATTACTGCTGTCTATTAATTTTTGAAACCGCATGTTGCTAAATTCGATGTTTAATATTGAGTAATGATATAAATGTGTTCAGAATTTTTATCTGATTTTAATACTTTTTAAACAAAGCTCTATTCTCTATCAGGAGTCGCACATCATTCTTCAAACACTGCTACATACTATTTCTATATATGTTGTTCAAAAATGTTTGATTGTATTTAAACATAAAACTATTTTTTTTGGTTATCTGTTGATTGAGTAGACCCGAATAAGGTATTAAAATATATTCGGAAATAAAAATTTATTAGTTTTAATGTTTGTTAATAATAAAAAGAATTTGAAAGTAATTTTTTTTTTTATTTTTGACCATAAAAATAAGAAACATATAATCGCGTTATAATATATAATTGCATGTAACAGATCTCACAAACTTCTGTAATATTGTAACTTATGACACAAGGTAGCCAAATGAAACACTGGATATTAAAAAATTTTCTATAAGCAAAGAGTTTGTAACTTGTTTTCAGTCACAATGAGCGAAATGAGATGGTTTCAATTCTGATATTGATAAGCCTTCAACTGTTTTTGGCTTTGTGCAAATAACTTTTAAGTAGAAAGGAAAACTGGTCTGTTTAGTGAGCCATTTCATTTGGCAATTGCAATCGATGGCATTATCTGCAATAAAAAGAATGTTTTAAATTTTTTAAATAAAGCTTTCAATTCATATTTTTACATTGAATAGAATTTTTATGAAGTTTTATAAGGAATTAATATTCGTTCGCAATATAGTGGTTCGATTTTGTAGAATTTTATTACTTGATGTTTCTTAAAATAATATAGTTGTTATGTATTCTTGAACTATCCAAATATATAACAGATCTTTGATGAATTCTGCATTTCCATACTGTATGATAACAAGCATTATCTTTCGTGAAATTTTTATGGACTGTGGAATGTTTAGAACAAGCGGTTGCTATAAAATAATTCAATTTACATATTAAATCATTTTCAAAGCAATCAGCATAATAAATTGTATTATTCCTTATGTTGGTTCTAACTACTAAAGCCACTCCACACACTTCCAAACACTCCTATGCATTACCAATATTATTTTTCTCTTCAGAACAACTAACTCCAATAAAAATGTTTCATAAAACAATCTTTCTGTTTTCATTTAAGGATGGAAAAAAATCAAAATAATATAAAGTTATTCCGTTTTTACAAATATCGTCAGCAAATTAACAAATTATAGAAGTAATTAAACGTATGAAAATCAGAATGAAATTAATACAAATATCTGCATTTTATAGATAATTAAACATAAGAAAATCAGAATAAAATTAATATAAATATCTGCCTTTTATAGGTAATGAAACATATGAAAATCATAATGAAATCAACAATGTCTGCATTCTACACAGAAAATTAAGCAATATACCATCCCTCACCAATTATTCCGGCAGAGATTTATTACCTACTTTAAACTGATTTCTCACATTTCCATATTTATCTCAACAATCAAACTCTAAAAAAATCTTATTTTTATTTCCTCTGCACGTAAGAAATTACTGGAATGGTATGCAAAAGAAGCAAACACAAAATTTAAACAAAAAAAGGTACTCTCGCATGGGTTTCAAGGAGGAAAAAGCATTCAATAATCAATGTGCATCTGATGAAATCTTTCCTTTCATTCATATCGAATATATTAAAATATTTACATTATATCGGTTATTAATGACAACTGTCAGGTCAATGGAACCTGTATAAATAATAAACTGATTCATACGAAACCAGTCGTATATCAATGACATTAATTTTTATTTAAAAGGAAAAACATTATTTTAACATATTTACAAACTGCACAGGTAAGATTGATGCACAGACACCTTTATTCGGAGGTAGAAATTCCTCCAATTTGTAATCGGTGTAATTGCTCCCTGACTGTGAGACACATTTTGACTGAATGCTTGGCTATCAACTCTTTTCGATTTAAATAGTTTAAATCATATACTCTTAATCTTTATTTGACTTGGTTGGGGAAAATGTCCAACCAAATAACTTTAAAATTTCACATCATAATGTTTTTCCTTCTTACATATAATTTCATGACACTTCATTTTAATCATTACCCTGAACCTGACTGTCAAATTATTTTACCTAGAAATAAAATAGTAACACCTTCATCTTGAGTTTCGCTCAATATATCCCATGAGGATTCAGCTACATAAATTCCATACAACCAAACAATCTTGATGCTAAGTAGTTCTTTCCTGATTACAATCCTATAACTTCTCGCTCTTGGTTAGACGGTCATTATTCCTCCGTTCATAGCTTCAGCTCCGCTCTCTACCACTAACTAAACAACTTCAAACATCACTATTAAATTCTAAACTACGTATCAATGCAATTTATCAAATATTTTCTATGCATTTCCCTAATTCTAGTTAAATCTGCGCACGTTATGTTTCATCCAATTCACCAAAAATTCATTTAAAGTCCTCCAAAGCGTTAGATGAAGAGAAAAATTTAATAAAATCCATGCTAAAACTGAAATAGAAAAACTCATTAAATGCAAATCGTTTCTGGACATTATACGTAAACGTTTTAATTTTCAAGGATTGTTCTATAACTTACAAAAATGAGTAAAAAATGTCGAAAATCAGCAATAATGACTTTTTCGGTCTTTTAACAGCCATCTTGCATTTTACGAATAACATAAGGGATTTACACAACAATAACACCATGTAAAATTCATACATACCTTCCAGAAAAAGAACGCTTATGTTCGCAAAGATTGGTCCGAAAACTGACTCTTTTAGGGTAACTAAATTAGTGTTCGAAAAATAGATGCTTTGCAGATGCGGCATGTTTGTGAAAATGTCGTCTGGCAAAGTACTTATCTTGCTACCACTGAAATAAAAAAAAGAGAGAATTAACTTAATATAGTACATATGGTGACGTATGGTAATTAATTGCTTTGCTGAGAACATAGCAAGACTTATTTTTTATTGATTGAAGACAAAATGAAGTACATTATTGATACAGAATTCATAAACAGTAATCTTGGTTTCAATCAGATATGTCCCTGAAATGCAGCAATAATTCCATGGATCTCTTTTGAATAAAACAATGACGAATTATGCAACATTTAAGAGCTCTCACAAAAGCTTACTTATGGGTTGTAATAACCTAAATTTATCCAAGATTAATCATGTACTTTATTATTCAAAAAAAAAAGTATATTTCATTTTGCTATTAGTAAACAATACAATGTAATTTTATATTTTATTCAACTTTAAATTATTCGATTGTTACTGTTTATTAACGTCGCATTGAGAAGCAACATGTGCACTACTGGAGAAGAACCGCGTTATGAACCTCAGTCAAGTAACGAGGGTAAAATATGAGCTGTTAACTCCTTATCCAAATTTGCACACCAGACCTCTATCGTATCAGCTACGCTACTCGTCGAGTTTTTAGTGTCATCAAGACTCGATCCTCCGATTCAACGAAAGCAAGACCGGGCGAGAATCCGCATTCATGAGCACTAGACCATTGCGATCTCAGAGCATGATCTGAAGCTATTTAGAAAATGTATATAAGAGGTGGCAGAATATACCTAAATAAACTATTCTCATCATACAATACATGAGGCTGCATTAGCCTAGTGGTCATGGACGCACATTCACAGCCGCCATTGTTTCCGTCGTATAGAGAATTCCATCCCTGATACTACTAAAGAACCAATATATAGCAGGGCTGATGCACGTTGAATCTGATCGAGGTCCGAAGTCCTCTCGTTGGTACGGTGGGGAAGTTTAGGGAGGGAGATGTCGTTCCTCATTATTAGACAGAGGTTCAAAATGACGAGGTCTATCACCATTAGCCTTCATGTTGTATCTCAGTGCGAAGTTAATTAATTATTATACATCACTCATATAATATATGGTCTTATTTCAAATGAAGAATACCTATCAGGATCTTACCTTCTTTTTAGGAATGTATGAGATTTAAAACCACGATGTTCCAGATTAATCTTTCTCTTCTCACATAATCGGACCTAACCGCACTTCCTGTCGGTCGGAGTTTAAATGTTTATAAAAAAATTTTTAGCAGGAATACACATATATTTTGTCCAGCTTATGATAGAAGAATAAAATAAATACCGACTGGAAAACATTACAGTTCTTCACCTTATAAAAATATATTATAATTTTTGGGATGAAAAATAAGTTATGTGTGACAAATACACAAAAATAAACAATGTGTGAGATAAAATGAAAAAAATATATTCTTAATATCCAAATTATGTAATATAATGGATTCAACCCTGTATTAATGTGCATACTGATGAATTGGAAATGCGGTGAAGTTTTGTTCTATATATGTATTATACATTTACACAAAACTTTTACAAACAATTCTTTATTGAACGTACATTCCAGTTTGAAAGCATCTATTTGTGATTCATAATTTCACTAGCGTGTGTCATTTCTCAAAGCAGTACACTGCACGGAAACTAACATTGTACTTTCTCCTACAATATCTCTTCAATTTCCCCATCCACAAGTCACTTAGCTTCCATACTATACGTGAAATGTCACGTTTCACTTATAAATGCATGTTGACCTTGAGAATTGTACTAAGCCATATAATCTCAAGTAATGCAGGAAAGTTGACGCAGGCACTCATTAGACAACATAAAAATTATCAGAATAATTCATGACAAAATAATCTTTTAAAACTTAACTTCTTTTAGTAATATAAGAAATTAATAATCAATGCTATTTTAAATATTTAATGTAATCAAACGATTTTGAAATATATATACATCATCGTTAGCTGCTTTTGAGGGAACACGAGACAAAAAAATACTGAAATCTCTTAACTTAAGTTTGATCTTAGAGAAATTTTGTAAAAATAATCTTCGAAAAATGCTTACACCATGCACAAAAGTTTGTTTGAAAAGTATTCGTAACCTTCTGAATCATTTAAGTATTTTGCAGTTTCTTCGCGTGCACTTAAACAGTTCCTCATGATTAAAAATTTAAAATAATGTTTCTACAAAGTTTATTCTTTGTATTTACGAAAAAAAAAGTTTTAGGATCAAGCTTATGAATTAAATCATTATTAGAGAAAGAAAACAAATTCTTGATTAAAAAAAACACAAAATTTGAGTAGGAAACAGTATTTTGAATTTTAAGAAATTCATTTTGAGAAAAATGAAAGTAATTAAAATTAAGAGCAAATCTTGAGTTCTTTTATACAAAAAACACAAGTTATACAAATATTTTTTTCATTTAAATAATTTTAATTGTGTCAATGATAAATAACTACTTAGAATAATTTTTCAAATCAAAAATTTTCTCTGGTAAATTTGGGGGATTCTTATATGTCCAGTGTGACCTCAAAAATAATATACATTTGGACCTTTATTTAACATTTTTGAATGGGACGATATTATGACACAACTTGGATGTAACAATCAAAAAAGGCTTTTTTCAGACTGGGACGTTGGGCTATTCGATATTTTCTCTTCACTAACCTGTGAGATTTTATTGTAATTTGAATTGCATAAAATTACAATTTCTTCCCATCAAAAATGAAACAGGACTTGAAAAATTTGGTGAAGATAGAAGCGGAGTGAATTGGTGACATATATATATATGTGTGTGTGTGTGTGTGTGTGTGTGTGTGTGTGTGTGTGTGTGTGTGTGTGTGTGTGTGTGTGTGTGTGTGTGTGTGTGTGTGTGTGTGTGAAAATGTGAAAGGAAAATGAATGAAGATAGAAAACAACCTTAAGCTGATAGTTATTATTAAATAAGATTGAAGTATGGCAATGAACCTTTCAGATCGAAGTGACTCTTAGTCTAAGAATTAAAATATGAAGCTACTGTTAGTGAGAATTCTTGGAATCAAAACGAGTGGTTTGGCAGGCTTTGACTTCATCATAAGATTAAGGAGTTAAGTGGATTCGAAAGATCGATCCATTCATTTCTTTAGTGATAAATAAAATACTCTATCTGTTCCTGCATAGAATTCAAGTGTAGAAAATTTATTGACTATTTAATTAGAAAGGAAAAAATTGAGAATTAGAATTATACGAAAGATGACGTCACAACGCTAACATAATGTACATTATCCATAGCAAAAAGACTTTGATTTTTGTGAACTAAAACCTAAGCTAAATCTCATACCTGAAACTGATAGCCAGTAGATCAGAGTGAGGTGGAAACATGCTTCGTTTTATTTCCTTAATTTCCGAATTCCTAATGAATAATCTGGTGAGTTCGGTAAGTTTTGAAAATGAATCATCAGACAGTTGCTTAGTTTTGGTAGAGTTTAGATACAGACCCGTCAGACCTTGAGGAAAATGGTCCAGGAAGGGTTGATCGATCCTTGGAATGTCAAAGTTCGTCAAGTTTAGCTCCTTAAGTTTGTGGAGCGACGAGAATACTTGCCATCTTACACCAGTTCTGAGAATTAGGTTCGTTAATTCCAGCTCTACAAGCAGGTTCGTTGTGGGTGGTGCCGTATCAAACAGAGACACCATAACATTGTCTCTTAGATACAGTTTTCTTACTTTCTTTTCCACTATGACATCTGAAGGAATATACATGAAGACCGAATTCTCGATGTAAAAGTTCCAGAATGAGTAATCAGTTGATTTTTCTAAAACTTTCTTCAGATCTTCGTGATTTAATATTTCAGTGCATCTAACCTGAGCGTCACATAAAGGACAAGCTTTGGTGCAATTGCAAGGCGATATGAGTTCTTCTGGAGGACAGATGTTTGATGGATCGCCTTGACTAGCCGCAATATACCATTCAAGAAATGTAATAAATAATATCATCTGAAGAAAAATTGTTTTTTGTAGAGAAAAATACATCATGTGCAGCAAACCTCTCAGAAAATTTTCAAAGAATGAAAACTTCGCGTGATATCTGGTATCAAGTTTCTTTTACCGCTGTTTAAGCATGTCCGCTGAAATAACTGCTTCCTTCAGCAGACAGACGATGATATCTCGTTCGATAAGAATCTTTAATGAGTCACCTGATTCATGTTTATTTGGCAACACTATTAGTTATAAAATTTAGCTAGAGTTGTGATTTCAAAGTATAAAGAATTTATTATAGCCTAATTATGTCTTTGCAACTTATAGATCAGAGTAATATATCTTTCGATCTTAATCTCAGAAAAAATAGTATTATTTTACCCTGAGAAGTAACTCACGGGACATGCCTAGATAAATAAAACACAAAATTTAAATTTCCTTCTTTTTGTGACATATATATTTTAAAATTATGAATAGAACTTTCATTTTTTTTGTGGACGTAATAATGATATTTTAATCATTTTAAGAAAACAATGAAAATAATTTTTTTAGCCAAAAATATTTTTTCTTAGTTGAATATGGAGATGATTTTTGAGACATATTAGCATTTATGCATCATTTTTTTTTTTAAAATGTATTTCTTAGTTATAGAAATATTTCACTTCGTATTTATAAAATAATGCACAAAAAAATAGTGAACATCTTATCTTTGTGAACATAATCTTAGGTATCCTTTACAGAAGTATAAAAAATTTTGAATCACATTGAGTAATATACTTTTAATGGTACCTGAACGCAAATATGCCTCTAAAATCATGTCCAAATTTAATTAAGAAGGTATTTTTTTTACTAAAAAGTACTTTTATAGTTCAATAGAGTACTTAAGATATCATTATTAAGTATACATAAAATTCTTTTAATAATTTCAAAAGATCAACGAGTCTTAAATACGGAATTACATTATTCGTCGCATGTACCCTGGTACCCTTAATCAGTTTATTTTTATTTAGTGGTATGAAATATGAAAAAAGTGATGAAACGTTATAAGAACATTGAAAAATTAATTAAAACTGAAACATATTTTTATGTTTTGTTTATGTTTTATCGAAAAGTTTTAATTATTACTACGAAGTAACCGAGATATCTGAATAAAATTCTGATTAATTTGGGGTATCGAAGCACTAATTTTTTCTTGATCTATAACATCTAATTCGCAAGTAAAACTGTTATCAATATTACTTATGATAACGCGATATTTTTTGTGAGTTTCTGTTTTCTCATTTCCGCAAAATAGACCATAAACAACAGTTTCTTCTCCTGTACATTCTATTTTTATTCCATGAAATTACTTATGTAATATTTTACAGATCTATTGTCGAATAATATTTTAAAGTAGTAATCTAAGCCGTTTGTACTTTTACGTACAAGCAAAGTTTGCAAAAACATTTGTTTTGAAAATGGATTATTAACAAGAAAGCTATTCCCAATATTACATTAAGCTTATTACGGTACTCAGGTCTATGAATTAAGGATAATTCAGAATCATATGCGGAAATCAAACTATAAAGTAAAAATTTCATCTGTAGAACTATCACACACATCTTCAAGAATAATATGCGAATTCCAGGAAGCCATCAGATGACGCCGATAGTATGTCACAATGACGAGAGTGTAGGAGAGGTGTATATAAGGAATGGTATTAAAGAAGTAAAATTATTCTCAAGCGTTTTGTAAGCCTCTGCGAGTCACAACCGAATAGTTATGACACATAACAAATGGATCAATAAGTCCCGAGACTAACATTGAAAACAACATTTTTTTTGCAAAATTTTTTTTTATTCATCACCATAATCACCTTTTAGGGTGATACAATCGTTCCAACGCTTTTCCAATTTTTCAATACCATGTTTATAAAAAAAATTATCTTTCGCTTCAAAATAAGCTTCAGTTTCAACGATGACCTCCTCATTTGAGCCAAATCTTTTTCCCTGGAGCATTTTTTTAAGATCAGCAAAGAGCCAGTAGTCACTGGGGGCTAAATCTGGCGAGTATGGGGGGTGGGGAAGCAGATCAAAGCCCAATTCGTTCAATTTTGCCATTGTTTTCATCGACTTGTGGCAGGGTGCATTGTCTTGGTGAAAAAGGATTTTTTTCTCTGCATGTGCGGTCGTTTTTTTGCGATTTCCTCCTTCAAACGCTCCAGCAAGTCAATATAATAATCACTGTTGATCGATTTACCTTTTTGGAGGTAGTCAATGAAAATCACGCCATGCGTATCCCAAAAAACTGACGCCATGACTTTGCCAGCTGACTGCTGCGTTTTCGGACGGCTTTCGCCAGCTGTGCGCCACTCAGATAACTGCCGCTTCGACTCTGGAGTGTAGTGATGTATCCATGTTTCGTCCATGGTCACGTAACGACGCAAAAAATCTTTTTTGTTGTGAGTAAATAGCGATAAACAGCTTTCTGAATCATCGACTCGTTGCTGTTTTTGTTCCATCGAAAGCAATCGCGGCACCCACTTGGAAAAAACCTTTTTCATGCTCAATTTTTCATGAAGGATAGTAAATACACTTCCATATAATATCTGTGTCATCTCAGCAATCTCACGGAGCTTCACTTTACGATCTTTCATTATAATTTTTGTCACTTCACTCACATTTTCCGGTGTAACGGCTTACACAGGTCTACCCGAGGGTTCCGCGTCATTTGTGTCGGTACGACCACGTTTAAACTCGGCAAATCACCGACAAATCGTTGCTTTTGATGGACAAGAGTCCGGGTAACATTTTTCAATAAATTGTTTCGCTTGCACGGTGTTTTTACCCATTAAAAAACAATGTTTTACCAGAACACGAAACTCAGTTTTTTCCATTTTTTAAACAAACTACAAAACGACTTTAATCCAACCTCGATAACTCAGCTGTTTCTGGTCCGATCGACTTCAAATTTTGACACGTTTTAAGCAAAGGTTAGTACTCTAGAAAGACCTGGTTACTGGTTTACTACGAGCGCCATCTCTGGGTTAGTCTCGGAACTTATTGATCCATGTGTTAGGAAGCATGTGTATTATTTTGTACTTGAAAAAGTTATCGGCCACTTGGGTTATGGGCGTACTCAGATGGAAGGATCAGAGGAAAGTGATATCGCCTAAAGGTTATGGCAAGGATTCTAAAACGATGGAAATGTCAGTAGATCTTACAATACAGGTCGCCCCAAGTTACGATGCCGAATGACAACCGATATTTGGCAGTAATTGCAAAAAAAAAAAAAAAAACTCAGACGGAGCACATAGTTAATCAGACTTTTCTCGTCAGCTATCTTCAGCTATGGGTACGACAGTTTCAAGGCAAAACCGCCTTCAGACGTTTTGGATATATTGGTATATATGCTCGCAGGACTTTCAGATGTGTTCCGCTAGCGGCAACTCACTGTCTTCAGCGGTTAACCTGAAGTAGAAAACATGCAATGCGGACACCGTTACAGTGGACTTGTGTGATGTTTTTTGATGAGTCGTTTAGTTTGCTATCTGATTCACTTCTGACTTTCATATGGAAAACGCCGGGTACCCGCTACCACCAAGACAATATCATTGAACGAGATCATCACGGTGGAATAGGATTTCTCGTTTCACGTGGAATTATATTGGGCGCCAGAACAGACCTACATGTTCAAATCGGACAAACTGAATTTGTCGAGACATCATTCTGGAACAACACGTACATTTGTTTAAGGGTGTCACAGGTGTAGAATTTGTATTTATTGAGGACAACGTTCGTCCTCAGCTTGCAAACATAATAAACGAAGGCCTACAATCTGAGGATATCACCTGAAGGGAATGGCCAGCATTTTCACCTGACTTGAATCCAATAGAGCATGTATGAAACATGCTTGGCCGACGAGTTGCAGTCCCTCAACCACCTCCTGCATGTGTACCATAACTTTGGAGTGCATTGCTTGCAAAGTGAAGTAATCCTCCCTAAGATCAGCTCGATAATTTGATATTCAAAATGCCTAGTCGTTTCACGGACTGTATTTATTGTCTGGGATACATACAAGATATTAACTATCATACCAACCATGTAATGGTAAGTTTTTGTAAAAAAGGTATTTTTATAATTTCTCCAGGAAACAAAAATCGTAGTTTATATATTAGTGGTATCATATATAAACCATCTTTTTCATTATTTATCTATTGCTTAATAATTTGCCTTAATGAATAAGTCATGTTTGTTTTGTTTTTGAACCTTTTACCTGTTCAGGACCGTGATAACATATACGTGATCACGCGATACTCTTTTCACGGCCCACGGTATTGTATGTAACGGGTGTTTCCGTGTCACCGGTTTCATGATCACACTGGTGTGATTTCAAATTGGAATGCTTTCTTTGAATTTTTAACGGCCATTAGATGGTGATTGTACCTGGTTATATTTTCAAGTAACGTTCCACTGAGTGTTGACCTTCCATTCCCGCATTTGTTTCCGAATTTTTTCCGTTGGATTAGGGAATTTAAAATTTTAAACAACGGCATTTGTTCGCTTCTTTTTGTCGGATTGCGCATTTAAAGGGCTGTGATTTAATGCGCACTGGGTTTTCTTTATATTTTAACGGAGGGGAGGGGAGGGGAGGGGATGTTTATTGGTTAGAGTTGGGACTTATTGTTCGAAAGATGGTATTTTGTATGTTTTTGGATAAGTTTTATCTTTGCTATCATGGTGAAAATATTTAAATATCTTAGTGAACAGTCAAGGAGACAAAGTGTTGAGTGCATAAAAGGTTTCCTAAAAAACCCCAAGCTGATGTATTATAAATGCAAAATTTGCAACGTATTACTGAGTTCTGAACAGTGTTTCGAAATGTATCATAAGCTTCAAAAATTTTAAGTATTATTTAGTGATTTTATTTCATTTATTATATACTTTTTGTATTCAGTCCTCTAATATTTTACTTATATTTTAAATACTTGTAAATTTTAAAAAAAATTGTCATTTACATTGTTGTTATTTTCGTGGCTATATATTTTTTTCTTATAAAAATGAATATAATTTCTTTAAAATTCGCAATTATTTTTTAAATATCACAAAAATTTTACTACCGATTTTTGAGATGCTATCAGTGATAATAATCTGTAAGTTTCAACGTATTTAATGGCAGGGATGCTTTTTTATGAATTTTTATATGAAATTAGGCTTAACGAGGAAAATCACCCGGTCCCGTGCGTGCGTACACTTTTAAAGCTCGCAAGCTTGGTGAAGCAGCTCTTTCTCCTTTCGTTGTTCTTGAACGGTTTAATTGCCGGAGCATTATTCTTAATTTATGGACATCAGTGCATTTAAAAGATTTATTTTCCACAATTTTATTTTATTTTGAATAACATAAAATATCAAAATGATTTTTTTGAACAAATTTACAAATTACTCGTGCTTTACATGTAAATGATTAAGGCGTTTAATGCAATGAAAGCAACAATCGTTTTTTTTATTAAAATATCTTTTCTTTATTGCAAATTCAATGAAAAAACAAATTTGCACTTCGACAGCATATGTAGTGAATCATTATAAAACATTCATGGATAACTTATAGCTGTATTTGCAATGGATAATAAATCTGTTGCGATAAAAACATGTTTTTTCCTCTTTCTCTTTTATTCTGCTTCTCCGAAAGTTTTGCGTTTTGTGACTCGTACAGATAACGATGTCTGTCTGCTTTGTTTTCGTGAGAATAGTTTATATGTGATCTTTCTGTGGCGTTAAATTGTTAAGGTAAAAACACAATCATCTGTTTTAAATCATAATTGAATTCTCTGATTTGTTTATTGAACTAATAAACTAAATTTGGAGGTATGTTAGTATACGAGTTAAAAGATGCCCATTGGTTTCGCAATTAATTCTAAGAGATTCTAGACTTTTGATTTCGGTTTTAACTAGATCTTCCTAAATTTTCTTCTAATTCAGGATCTCTTTCAGTTTTCAAAGGTTGAATTTGTAATGAACTGATGATGCGAGTTCTTATTCAGATATTGTTTTTGATAAAACGATATAACAGAATATCTACAGCATCATCATAACTTTCTGGCGTTATTGTCATGCCTTCTATTCAGTTAAATGCGGATACTTTCAAATATGTTCTTAAATAATTTTTGAAGAATTCTTTTTGACAACTTGCGTAATTTCTTTCCTGCTCAAGATGTTCATGTTATTATGTTGTCATGGTATTCTGTAGCGCTTTTTAATTAATTGCCTAAAGCTTAAAGATCTTCAACAGATTATATTTCCCCATTTGCAACTCTTTGTTCATCAGAATAAATTCTTATATATTCCAAAATTTCTTACAAGACATCTATCGAAACTTCAGAATTATTAATTTCAGTTTCAATATGCTTAATAGTCTTAGCGATTGAAGATTTAGTACTAGTACGTTTCTTTTTTACTTTATTCAAAACGTCGTTCACCATATTAATTGTCCTGTGTGTAATAATGGATTTTTTTTATCGAAATTCACTTTTAATGGAATCTAATCAAAAATTCTTCATTATACTATGTATCTATTATATATAGCCCATCCCTGCAGAAATTTCCTAAAATTATTCACACTGCTAAACAATTATTTAAAACCTTTCAAAGTGATACTCTTAATTAAATAGAAAAGCAAATTTCTTACTGCATTTTTCAGGCGGGCTCCTTATAATGAAAATAAACTTTCGAGAGAATCTTGGCAAAAACATTTCAAACATTGAATGCAAATAAGACTGATTACATAATTTACATTTTAATATACATTTAGGAAATATGGCATGAGACATACATATACTACACATAAGACTAGTACAAAATACAGATACAACTACATTCTACTTTTGATAGACAAAAATAATAGGCACGAATCACTCGCTTACTTATGTCAAAAAGTTACTCGGTGGACTATGAGAAGAGTCATATGAAGAGAAATAAGCAGTTTGAGACACCTGCATTTAAAAAGTTTGCAAATCTAAAGTTGAGAAGAAAATGAATGCATGGCAGAACACAATATCTTAATGAATCTGTGAGCAGTATCATCGAACATGTGTACAAAAACTGTGTTTATAACCAATGAAACCTTAAGATTTGTTGTTTCTGTCTCTTGCTTTATGTAGGAACTACAACAAAATTCCACACTTAATCCAAAACTGGAATTCATTTAGGGTATCACTGTATATAAAGTTGGTAGGAATCAGAGACAAACAAAGTGTTACCGACAGAGAGCGAAAACCATCCAAATTTTCAAAACAATTCTAGAGAAAGAAATAATGCTGCAAACAGAAAACTCAAACATTTTTAAAGCTAGAAGGAGGCTGTAATACACTACACGACAATAAAATTGCAACACCAAGATCAAGTCGCCAGAAAGTGATGAAACTTGACAAACAGAGACAGACAAATAGAGACGAACAATAAATGATCTTTATTTTAAAATGACGTACATAATACAGAGTTATATGACTACTGTAGACATTAATACACGAAGCAACACGTCTAGGTACAAAGTCAATCAGAGTACAAATGACTTCCCGAGGAATGGCTTACCATTCCCTGTCAATCACTTGCAGCAGTTCGTCTTCTAAACTCGGTAGTGGCAGGGTCTGTCAATGGCGTCCAATCTCATCTCAAAGGGGTTCAATTAGTGAGAGACAGAACAGTGGCTCAAGAAGCACCAATGTACCTTACACAGCCCATTGGTTGATGCGATTAGTATGAAGTCAGGTGTTATCCTACTGATAAAGGGCATTGGGCGTTCCCTGAAGGTAGAGGAGTTTTTGGCCGCAGTATATCATCCATGTATCATTAGGCTGTTATAGTGTCCTGAATACAAACTAAGGGTGACCTGGAATCATATGCAATTGAGCCGTAAGCCGTGATACCGCAATTTCTCGCGGTGAGGCGTTCCACCATGTTTGCTGCAAAATTGGACCTGTCACTACGTCGACGCCAAACTCGTACGCGGTGACTATCATTGGAAAAACAGAAGCGTGACTCATCTGAGAACACAACTCTGTACTATTCAATCGTCCACATCGCTCAAGACGGGCACCATTGCTGACGTTAGTGTTTTTGCTGTTGGGTCAATGACAGACTTCTTAACGGACACGCCATGAGATTGCTAGTCACAGACAACCAATCGATGGGAAATGGTTCTGGTCGATATGGGAACATCCAAGGTGTCTTGAATATGCTGCAGAATGGATGTAGAAGAGGCTTCCGAGTCCTCCGCTACTTGTCGGTGGATGCCTCGACTATGACTGCATCGATATTGACTTCACTCTGACTGCATCGCACCCCTCAAATTTGCCACATTTCCTTATTCCATCCACCTGCGACACAGCCGGTGCACTGTGCACAGTGGACGTGTCCAGGTTTATGTTAGTTGAGATTTGCTGTATGGTCCAACCTGCCCTTCTCAGTCTGCCACCATGCCCCTCATAAAATCGTCTGTCTGTTGGAACTGTCACCATTGACGAATGACTGGCATTCTCTGCTATTACTCTTAAGTTGTCGTGTCTTACAATAACCATGAATAAAATAAGTAATGTACTTAATAACGTCATCTAGAATAGTATATTCCAATTAATAATTGCTCTTTCACAAAATATCATTTGGTGAATTTATTTTATATTTTTATGATAATATGTAATTTATTGTTTTCCTTCGAAAAAATAGAATTGGTTGCTGTAACTGCTTCTGTAACTGTACTTTCCAAAAACAGATTAGAACTCGACAGAATACAGTAATAATTGTTAAATCTTTTTCTGAAAGTACCTTTGAAAGTCATTCATTATCCTCGGAGGAATATATTTTCATTATCGTAAAAGGAATCTTCCAACCAGATAACACTCGTGCCTATTCTGCTGCTGTCACCCAATACACTTTAAGGAGTGCTGCCTTAGTTTGCGTTTGGGCTCAAATGGGATTACATTGGACCGTATTGGAGTGTCATCCACAACTTGCGCAGATCGTTACTTATTTGACTGATGAGTTTCAACTGCAGGCACGGAACTTTATTGCACGGCACCCGTACGATACAATGCATACATATTTGCATGCTTGCATTCAAAATAGAGGAGACTACAGAAGTTATTAAAGTAACATTATGTCCTCCTTGAAATAGTAATAATATTAATGAATTAAATAAATATGCTACGAGGGATATTCCGAAAGTAAGTTTCTTCACTTTTTTCATGCAGAAATGTTATGGCAAAAGCAATAAACCATGTCATCATGAACTATATATCGCACTATTTTTTGCCATAGTCGCAATTGACATTGAGATATTTGCGATGCAAGGAATTATCACACAGTCTGCTCCACCTCAGCATTGTTTTGGATGGACCTGAATACGATCGATACTCATTGTGGACGCCACGTCTGACACCGTTATGTACCTATCTGTTAACACTAGGCTATGTTCTCTAGCAGTGTTTTCATCCGTGGATGTGGAAGACACCCTTATCGATCTTCATCCTCCACATTCTACTTTCCTTCAGTGAACATGCAAAACCAGTGTTCAACCTTTGAACGAGACATGACCTGTTACCAAACATAGTCTGCAGATATTAATGGACGACGGACACACTAGTCCCGGTGCCCATTCAGACCGAATAATAGCTCGCACTTTCATTGCGGACCGCGTTGTCAGTCGTGTCTCAGGCACGCTGGTTTGCTGCTACTCTCTCTCCTTCGTTGGTCAGCGCATGCATCATTTTTTCTCCAATGACGCTACTTCAGTCGTTGAACCAGCAACGAATTGGACTCTTATGGTGATTGCTTATTTCTTCTGGTATATTATGTGCTCTTTCAAAATAATTACAAAATTTACTTTCGGAACATACCTCCAGACATCTAAAGCTGTGTTTAAATTTCATTCTAAGAAGCTAATTTCTTTTGGTGTTAGGACTTCATTTTCTATTAGAATAAATCAAAGAAATAAAATGAATTTGAAAGCGAATTTTTCCTCTATGAACAAATGAGGTACTCTTTTTCGTTCACTGTAGCCCACACTTTGGAGGAGTGTTTAAAATTAGTGATTATAAAAAAAAAGATATTTCTGATACTGTTTTAATAGGAATTTTGTGGTCTTACAAAATTCTGAAATTTCTTATTATACTTCATTAGTGTTAATGTAATAAATATGCTGAAAAAGGAGTTTTTGTCAAAAAATATTCGTAAAGAAATCTTATAATTTCTTCGGTTATCTTCCTCCTAATCCCTTTTCACGTATTTAAAGATCTTTTATACATTTTAAAGTTATTTTCCAGTTAAATAAGTTTTTTTTCCCTTCAGATAGTTAATTTCTCTCACAGGAAGCACAATGATTAAAAAAATAAAAACTCACATTACTCAATAAATATTCACAGTTAAGAATCCAAATGTTACTTCACATTAAAGTAAATATGCCATGCAAATATAGATGAATATATTTTAACGCGTCTTTCCCGAATACTTATTGAATTGATGTTTTGGATTCACTGATGAATAACACGAAGCATGTTAAATATGCTATACGTGTTATGTTATTATATTTTTTGAGTTATTTTTACGAAATCTTCGTATGTAATTTGCTTTGATTTTCTGATATAAAACAGCTTCAGAACCTTTCGAAAATTCTAAGAACACAGAAAATACAAGTAAATCTTAAAATCACGCTATTGCAACAAAAGATTCCTGGACTAATGTCAGATTTTCATTAATCAGATACGTTTCTATTGCGAAGGTATTTAAAAAAATACATGTTTTTGAAGATAAATGGTTTAGCATGGCAAGTTGGTGTTATCATTGTGTGCTGTCCTCTATTAAACAGGGTCAAAATGTGACACTGATTTAATAGTTTATTTTTATTTGACATCCATTTCAAGAGGAACCCAAATTTGATTGCTGGCACGTCAAGTTTTCACTTTCAGTGAGATCTGGATTCATCATTATACACCAGAAACCAAGCAGCAGTAAAAACACAATGAGTTATTTTCAGTAAATGTGCTCCAAAAAAGTCGACAAAATAATAGATTATTCATTAACGTTATTCTTAGATGTAAAGTGAGAGTTATTGACAACGAATCTTCCAATGAAAAC
The DNA here is from genome assembly GCA_019974015.1 of Nephila pilipes. Taxonomy (NCBI): domain Eukaryota; kingdom Metazoa; phylum Arthropoda; class Arachnida; order Araneae; family Nephilidae; genus Nephila; species Nephila pilipes. Next base: position 3,433 of record BMAW01015109.1, on the reverse strand, counting down.
GAAGACGATCTCTTATGGTGAGAAAAGTTTCTATAACGATATTTCGGGTTGTGAAAGACATTATATGACGGATGCTTCGAAAGCAAATTTCGTATATTTTTTACCTGGAAATTTTAGTGCCAAAATAAAAATAAATCATGACATAATGAATTAAACACCTTTTCCTATTTATAGACATAGTCTCCACCAACTTCAAGACATTTGTCGTAGCTTGCAATCAGTCTGAAGAAAACCCTCAGGTAAACCTACGATGCAAGGAATTATCGCAAAGCCAACTCCCCCTCAACTTTGTTTTGAAAGTGATGTCTAGATAGAGAGTGGGGCTTTTAATGCTGCAAAGAGGTGAAAGTCTGGTGGGGCGAGATTGGATCCAGTCTCTCCCATCGGAAACAACGAAGCATCTGATATTGTGTGAGCTTTGTTGCGTTTGGTTTTGCGTTGTCATCCAAGAGCACCAAACCTTGACTCAATAAAGCTAATATTTTTTTTTTATCGAATGGTGGACTTGAGTTCGGTGAGGATGTCACAGAAGGATGGAGCAATGATGGTCTCTTGATGAAGGAAAACTATGAGAATCCAACCTTTCGCGTCCCAAAACAATGTGACCATAACTTTTCTTTCCAGTACTCGTCTGGCTGTCATATTTGTTTGTACTTGAATAGCTTCGGGCATCGCAGGTCTGCGGCTTCTCTCTCTTCTTCGTCGCTCTGCGTATCAGTTATTCCTCTTTCGCTTACGCTACTTTCGTCGTTTAACCAGCAAAAGGTGTGGATTTTTGTGGAGGTAGTTTGTTTCACCTGGGGCACCCTCTGCTCTTTCAAAAAATGTTGATACTAAATTTCGGAACATCCCTCGTACTCAGAAAAAAGGAAAACGCTCAACTGAGAAAACTTCAGTTAATTACCCTATTCTCATTTCTATTCCAATACGACTCTTCCCAAGACAGGAACTTTCTGAATGCCCTCGTAAACATTAGCTCTACCGGAAAGTTCTGTCAGTTTGGGAAATGCAAGAAAATAATTCATTTTCATACATTTTAAAATATTTAATGTACAATATAAATTCCTTCGTAACTGATGCCCTCTAGCTAGTCTGATGGTAATTTGTAAATAACATTTTTGAAAAATACTTCTTCCTTAGAGGTGAAGAACTAACAATGTGCTTGGTTGACATCTACTTCAGTTTTTAATCTTTTGTCCTTGAAAAAACATTTTTAGGGAGAGAAATGGGTGATAGGAGGTGGATGATAAGTGTTGGTAGTAGGGTGGGTTTGAGAGAATTTTCAACCCCAGTTTTGCGATTTTGTGATGAATCGTTTAAGCAGAATGTGGAGTTTAGCATCAGCATGTAGTATGATTTGTTTCCTATTGACCATCCTCGGTCTCTTTCATTTAAGTGCTATGTTAAACCTTTAAAAACTCAGGCAGCGTACTGAATACGTCACTCAGTAAAAAGAGAGGTGTGAATTTCAGTATAATCACCTGACTAACACCAGTGCCTTATTTACCCCCCTTCTAAAGCTCATTTAGTGAGGTATTTGTGTTTAAAGTTCAAGGTCGAATTTTGATCTGTTGTTTTTCATTATTTTTTTCTGGAACATCTCATCTGGCGTACGCAATACTCCACCCATGTTATTATGTAAGTTACTTCTGTAATATATTCTATTTCGTTTCTTCAGTACTATATTGAGGTTCATTATATGATTTATTGTACTTATAAAGAAAATTTAAAACATTTAAAACTTAAATGATTCAAAAACATTATTTTATGGTCAGCATTTTTTTTTCTCTGTAAGATTTTGTTAATACCATTCAATGTGCGATCAAAATAAATATTTTCATTCCTAGAGAATAAGTAACCATTGAAAAATTTGAACTCTTCCGTCGTAAAGGCTCCTTCATTCAACGTACGGCAAAATAACCCTGCCAAATATGGTATCAAAATATTTGCACTGGTTGATTCAAAGACATTTCTTACGAATAATATCGAAATACATTGTGTATTGCAGCCGAAAGGACCATATTGTGTTTTTAATTCTCTAGCTGATATTTTCAACAGACTAATCGATCATTTGAAAGAGTCATGCCACAATTTGTGAACAGATAGTTTATTCACAAGTTATTCTTTGGCAAAATATTTGTTTGATTGATATCACTTTGTTAGGAAAAATGCATTCAAATAATAAAGAAATCCCTCGGGAATTTCTAAAAATGAAATCAAGAGTGATAAGTTCAACACTTTTGGATTCCAAAAAGATGCAAGTATTGTGTCATATGTTCCGAAAAAAATAAAGCTGTTATTCTCTTGAGCACTAAGCATGATTATTCTAGTATTGACAGTGATATAGGTATAATCTATCACAGGTAAACTTCTATTATGACGGACTACAATAAAACTAAAGGTGGTGTAGATTTTTAGGAAAAATTTATACTGTTGAGAGAAGAACCTTAAGATGTCCTATGGTGATTTTCTATTGCTTTTTAAACATTGCAGGAATAAACAGCCAAATTATGGTTGAAAAAAATTTATACTGTTGAGAGAAGAACCTTAAGATGTCCTATGGTGATTTTCTATTGCTTTTTAAACATTGCAGGAATAAACAGCCAAATTATGCATCACATGCCACATCAATCAATAGCGCTCAAAGGCGCTGTATTTAGAAAAAAAATAGCATTATCGCTCCTGAAACCACATTTACAGCAGAGACGTTTGATTCCTTCATAAATGGGCAGATTTAAAAGAGTCAATTCAAAGAATCAACCTTCGATTCAACGAATTCGAAACGACAATCCAATGAATTGGAAGTTAGAGGTCCAGAAGAACCTCCAAAAAGAAATGATGATGTAACTTGTGTGGGTAAAAGAAAAATAATTACACTATTATAAGTTGCACTGAATGCTTTAATTTTGTATGCAAAAATCATATAAAAATTACCAAATTTATCTGAGAAAGGTTTAATAATTGTCCTTCAAATATCAATGAATTGACCAAATGAAGGAAATAACCTTGTAATTTCTTCTTTGATTTTGTATTAAATCCGTAATATAATTCGCAAATTAAATATCAACAGAATTTTTACTGTGTTATTGTCGTATTTATTTTAATTAAAATAGTTTTCCTTTCATTCTGATTTGTAATACTTTTAAAATATTACTAGATATTGTATTTAATATCATTGTAATCATTGTAATAAATATCACTAAAAAAATTAATATTTAAGCCTTAAAATGCGCTGACGTACAGAGTATACCCCCCGCGTTCTTATGTTACTTCAATCCACCCGTATTCTTAAAGATTAAATTATCCATTTTCTAACAATATTTTATTCAAAATAAACTTTTCGTTAGATTTCAAGCGATCATAATGTGTTGGTTCTTGGACATCCCGCCCTATTCACAGCATTCTCTTATTCAGGCTTAAGAGTGGCTTAGAA
>BMAW01015108.1:54574-89120 GCA_019974015.1 Nephila pilipes | reverse complement strand
TTTCGCTTGCACGGTGTTTTTACCCATTAAAAAACAATGTTTTATCAGAACACGAAACTCGGTTTTTTCCATTTTTTAAACAAACTACAAAACGACTTTTCTCCAACCTCGATAACTCAGCTGTTTCTGGTCCGATCGACTTAAAATTTTGACACGTTTCAAGCAAAGGTTAGTACTCTAGAAAGACCTGGTTACTGGTTTACTACGAGTGCCATCTCTGGGTTAGTCTTGGAACTTATTGATCCATGTGTTATTATCAAGTTTTTATGATTTTTTGGAACGAAATAACGTTTTCTAAGATAAAAGTATACTTTAAAGGATTTCCAAGTGATAATTCCATTACCAAGTTAATTTTGTTGAAATGCACTTAAATTAAAATTGTATGAGCACTAATAAAGTAAGAAAGAATTCACATTTTTTTTTAAATTAATGTTTAGTAACAATGAAGGCATGAATTTTTGAATTGCACGGAGTTTATTGTCTTTTCAGCATATTAATTCATGAACATTTTTTTCTGCTTTACATATCTGTATTTATATCGTGAAAACTTCTGTTTTTAACTTTTTTATTTTACGTATCTAATGTGATATTTTAACTGTATAGTTCCATTTACTTAAATGAAGTCATTTATTTTAATATGTGAACTGATATACTTTAAATATGCATTTTCTTAAACTGTGATATTGGATAATCGAACAGTTAATGCATAAAATTATTTGAACAATAAGACAAGTTTAAATTTACCATTATTATGTTACTAATTGTCTTGTTTTCGTGTAAGTGAAAGGTGAATTTTACTTTCCTGCTTCTTGAAATATAGTTTGATATACTACAAGCGTGATACCGGGAATGCCTTATTTACCCTATAGAGAGCGTTGTATGGCAGCTCATGCGCACAGCGATCCTGTTTGAGACCATTACTTGAGAATTAAGAGATGGGGTAACATAATTTGACGATAAGTTATTTGAATTGGTCGATATAAACCTGTCATGTATGAAACTGAAGACTGTATTCAGTGTGTTGCTTTTCGTTTGATCCAGGAATGTTTACCAAACAGGAGTTCGAATCTCATATACTTCTTGCACGTTTGCACATAAGTTAACGGGATATTATTTATTTCGAGAGAGTTTTAGTAATTGAGAGTGAGTGACAAGGACTTATGACAATGAGCTGATTGACCTACTTCTTGTAGAAAACAATACATGTATGATTAATCGATCGTTATTCTAAAGAGTAGATAACAATATATGGAGGATACTGTCAGTAAACCAAATAAATCTATACCTTATAGTGCGTCCATATATTGACATCTGGACAAGTGAGGTTTATCAATTCGGGATGGATTTTGCTATTTGGTTTCGCAAGCAAAATATAGGATATTACGCAGTCCTGCTTCCGTTTTATTCTCGAATGAGGCAAGTGTTATACGCTGAGGTACCTTCAATCTACATAACGTCCATTTATGGACCTTGGTAAACTTCCAAAATCAGCGAAAATGTGCAGCTGAAAGCCGTAATGTTTGAGACAACATTATTGAAGTCCACCTCAATGTATTTTACCTCTTTACCACACGTCTATGCAGTAGAAAACATTGAATTTTCTGCAATTGAGGGAATTTATCGAAAAAGCACGTGCTATTCAGTCATTCCAACATTACAAAAAACAAACTATATACAAATAATTGAGTGACAGCCTAACGAGTAAATTCTACCATATGGAGGTTACAATTACTAAACCAATTGAATTCGTGTCATTTATTGTCCAACTAATGTTTAGAGACATTTTTAGATGTTGCTGTACAAATGAAGTCGGGCAACATCTAAACGTATATTTGAAAATCAATGGATCGATCGTTTTAATCCAGTTCTTTAATAAGCTACGTTGCCGGACATACTAAGTCTGAATTTCTTCTACTGGGGTCATATGAAGTCGTAAGTGTAAGAGACCTTGTTGAATCAGTTCACAACCTAGTCATTTTTTTTTCAATAGCTCTCTGTTGGGGAGATCTTAAACGATATAAACTCGTCATTAAAACAATGTCTGTTTTACTAACGTGTTGCTGTTTCTGTTCATGTTTTCATTGCTTCTTTTGACTTAACCCTGTATTATTTGCACAGGACATCACAAACCCACACCCCTTCTTTTTTCGATGTTTTTTCCTACTCTGTTTTGGAAAATGGAGGAATCCTCTCGTCTCTGACTCTAAGATCATAACTTTGAATGAGAAGAATCAGTGAACGAATTCTAAAAAAATATATTTGTTTATCAACTCTGCGGGTATGTCACACCCTGTGCGAATTATTCCGTTACTGTTTTAAAAACGTGAACACGTTTCTAATTGCTTGTTCGATATGGAACGTTTCCTGAATGTTGGAGATGAAATACAGTATTTAATACATTTATTCGATACAGTACCTCCAGTTGAAGAAAGATTCAGCGAAGGTACTGAAGAACCAGACCACGTGGAATATAACAGTAATTCTGATTCTGCTACAGAAATTGACTCAGGCACAGAAGATGACAATGTAGAATATGATAATAATTGTTTTATAGGAAGAGATATAGAAACAGCTTGGGAAAAAAAGCGGAATTCCGCCCAAACGTTACAATGTCTTCCAAAAACGTTATCACTAAAATCCCTGAAAATACATGTATTTCAAAAAACGTCATTTCGGTTACAGAAACATGACATTTACTAATCACTCCTGCATTAGGTCAAACTGTAGTAAAATGCACAAATATTTTTATTTAATCAATAAAAATCGTTTTTCCCGAGAAAGGGATGCAAAAGAAATAAATGAAGCTTAGATAAAAGCATTTATTGGATTGTTATATCGTTGTGGTGTGCATAAATCATTACATATAAACGCAAAAGATTTCTAGGCAATTGAGGGCACCGGAAATGAGATTTTACGGACAACTGTGTCTGCAAACCGGTTTAATTTTGTTATGAGATGTCCACGCTATGACTTATATTAGAGCTCGTCAAGCAGAAAAGATCTAGATAAATTGGTTCCAATACGAAACTTTTTAAAACATTTGTGGAAAACTGTTAAAATTTATATAATATGTCAGATAATACGTTACTATAGACGAAAAACTGGACCATTTAGAACGCGATGTCCCTTTCGGCAATATATGCCGAATAAACCATCAAAGTACAGTATAAAATGCTTTGCACTCGTCAAATCAAGATTATGTTTTACGTAGAATATGGAAGTGTACACTAGTAATCAGCCAAAAGGGCCATTTGAAGTAATTATAGTTCGAGAAATGTTGTTAACAGGTTAATTAAACCACTTTATAACTCTGGGCTGACCAGTAATTTGACTGTTGATTACTGGTATACATCTTACCTACTGTCACATGAACTTTTGCAGAAAAATATAACTATTGTTGGGACCATGAGAAAAAAACAAAAAATAGATTTTTCCGACATTTTATGTTTTGATTGACATAAACGCTTATTCCTCCATATTTGGTTTCTAAAAAGAAATAGCAATTGGTTCATGTACACCCAAGAAAAATAGGAATGTTGTTCTACTACCAAAATGCACAATTATGATGCAATAGATCCATTTACAGGAGAATTGAAAAAGCCTGAGATCATCACATTTTATAATTTAACTAAAGGCGCAGTTGATGCTGTTGATCAAATAGCCGTAACATATTCTACAGTTATATTTTTTGTGTTGTTGAATGTTGCAGCAATAAATACCCTCATCTATTTGTTATCTACGAAGAAACCCCTATCTCAAAATCAATCCAGAGGGATACAGACTTTTAGAAGAATACAAGAGAAACTTAATGAAAAACTATGAATCAGCTCTAAGACATTACGCCACCTGCTAAAAGAGACAAAGTACTTTATAAGAGATGTGATGAATGCCCTAATAAAAAGGACAGTGAGGAAAACTAAATTTATTTGAGAAAAGTTTAAAAAACATATGCATGGAGCACATAGCCTGTATTTGCAGAAAATGTGCAGATTGAGTTTAAGTGTTATTTCATAATATCTATTTACAATTTATTATTCTACTTTTAAGTTTGCATGTAACATATGGCACGTATTTGCAGAAAATGTGAACACTAAATTCAAATGTTATTTTTAAATACATATTTAGAATTCTATATTTTCCCCTTTTTATGATTTTTTATCTTTTTCTCAAGGATTTTAAGGTAGAAAATATAAATAAACCCCCATGGGTATGTAATACCAAACGAGAGTAATTCTGTTTGTTTTTGTTGCACGAGTAATGCCGGGTTAATTTCATGTAGAAGACATTTTCAACTCGACAAGCAATGACGGTGATTCAAAATGTAATTGTATTTCAAAACAGATGGTATCATTAAGGTAAATTGTTAGTATCATTCGGTGCTGCCAACTGTTAACTGAGGCCTAAGAAAATTTGATATTGACTCATAAGTTAGATATGATTTGGTAGTCATTGACTACAAAATCAAAATTTCTTTGCTGCCGCAAGAGTTGTTGACGTCAATTTGCATCGAATTTTCACTTCAGTGAGACATGGAAGTATCATTATGCAATGAAAAGGAAGCAAAAATCAAAATATTTCGGTGTTTCTGGTGATTCTTTACCAAAAAAGGCGAAGATCATCTAATCGGCCGGAAAAGTTATGACGAAGATGTTTTGAGACACGAAAGGCGTCATGATCAGGAATTCGAGTAACTAAGACAGAAGCGACTGTCTAGTGAGTCATTATGCTGACTAAAACAAACCATTTTCGATGTAACGAATACCAACTTTTGGAATTTCTAAGGACTTACTGAGAGAAATTCGTATCTGAATCGTCTTTGTCCCTCATATCCCTCCTGCAGGTTGGTCGCACAGCTGAATCGCTTACTATGTTTTTATCAGTCAACCTTATTTTGCATTCACATAGATAATTTTCAAAGTTGTAACTTAGGATAGAGTTAAAGGAAAATCATTTGAGGTTCTGTGAACATTGCTATTAGGGCCAACTTTTATAAGGCATTTGACAATTGTAAAACCACAATTTTAATAGTCATGCATGTATTGATATACAATAATTTTAACTCTTATAGTAAATAGTAATAATGAATTATCTGATTTTTGCACTTAATTGAGAAATTGGTTTTATTTATTGCTAATCGCAGTTCAACCTTTTGTAACACTGGTTACAACCAAAGCTCATATAGACGGTACTTATATTTAAGTTTATTATATCAATCTCGAGGATCCATATAATTCTTTACAAAGATTATATAAATACAACTAATTCCAGACTCCTAAAATATGAGCGTGCTAAAACAAAACACCTTTTTTGCTTGATGCTTACATCCCAGTCGGAGGTGAATCTTAGCGCAGGCATGCGCGCAGACAAACATTTGGAATTAGTTAACATTTGCATGAGCGAACATTATGCCCCGCATTGACCTGGATTTGGTCAACAATAACAATAAATTTCAATTTCAAATTTTCATTATATTACACTGAAAATCAATCAATGAGAAATTACAAATATAGTTAATTTATATGAAAACTATAATTATTATTATAATACAATAATATAATTCACGATAATTATACATTCTAGACAATAATTAAATTAGTTACATCTGGAATACGATAAATGCATAATATTGAAATTCTTCGTTTAAAACACAATTTGTTTATTTTTAATCAAAACAATTCTTATTTTATTATCCTTATAAAGAAACATTTTGATTACACTCTCCTTTGGTCAATTACACTACAAGAATATCTTCATTTAATATATTACCATTGTTTTAAACTCAGCATTATATCTCTGAAAACATTATTCATTTCTTACTTCAATATGCTCAAATAATTATTTGATCCTTTCTTTGAATTAAATGGGCTAATCAGGTTCGATTTTTTGATTGTTTTAATTAGTTTTTTGGGCTAATTTTAAAATACTTATTCAACCTTTTTGTTAATTGGACTACCAATTAAGAAGTGGCTAGGTGTTAAAATATCAAATTCATCCAGCTCAGAAGGTATGGGATAAAGTGGTATGGTATTTAAAATATCCTCTATTTGTATGATTATTGAAAGAAATTCTTCGTAGGTTGATTTGAAGATACCTACTACACGTTTTAAATTATACTTTGTAGATTTGGCAACTACCTCCAATAAACCTTCATGATGAGAGTCTCAGAAAGGATTAAAATCCCAGTTTATAAATTTGGTTGTCAAAATATAGGCTAAGAAATGTGCGAAATCCTTTTAGCTCTAAATTATTACCTATAAAGTCAGTTGCATAATTTGCATAAATAATAGCGTATCGACCTCTCCTACTGAAGAATTATTTAAGAGTTGCATCTAGCATCAGAATTCCAATTAGTTATGAGTTCCAAATAACATGCTTTTGTTACAAAAATCACAAACATTCTTATACAAATTTTCCTGTATACACCTTTCCCTTGATTTTTTATTTGATTCGAAAATAACCACATAAATTAACCTCTATGATACTGAATGGGAAACTTTGGAGTAATTCTATATTCTGGCAAATGATACATGATTGCTCTTTTGTTAATGGAGTACACTTAAGACATTTGATAAGCTGATGAAGTTTTCTACGTACATTACACCCACTTATAGGCCTCAATCTTTATCTAACAAGAAACAATAAGCTCTAAGAGCATATAAGTAAATATTTTTCATGATACATAATATTTGTAATTAAGAATGTCAACTTATTTTTAAGTTACATTATTGAGAATTTTCAATCACAATTATACTGAATATTAACTCCATAATTTAATACTTACTCTTGAAAATTATTATTAACAACAAAAGGCCAAAAATTCTTTACTTTGCTCTCAGAGGATACTTTATCATATTTCTTTTGGTCTTTAAATTCTCTCTTGAATTTTGGCTATTGAAAGAGACGTACAAGTAAGTTTTACGCTTTCTTTAACTCTATATATTACAGATTTTAAATACCTTAACACACCTTATCTTTACAATTGTTTCAAAACCTATAAACAAAGCTCATATTACGTATCATAGTAGCAACATTACTAGATAAATTAAGAAAATTATCCATAAATGATCTATATTGTTGATTCACCATACACTTACTTAGAGTTACACATTTTAAATTATTTAATAAATTTGACACTGATAACCTCTTTTCGGATCTTCTATTTAATTATTCATTCATTATCAGAATCTTAGAGGGTGTCCACCACATCTCCGTCTGCTACAATTTATAAGGGGCTACTGCCCTTTAAATCAGATAACCCGGAATGGCTTTTAAAGAAGCTTGTTTCCATCGTTGCGAAGATGTTAGCTCTTGAATGATAGCAATTAAGTTGGTAAGATAGTTTAGAGGTGGGATTACTGTATCTGCAACCAAGATAACAGTATCATAGAAACAGATCTCCTAGGAGGATTTTTCTCCCATTTTACTTGAGAGCTAAAATCCCTCGTGATATTAGCTTTAGTAGAACAGGCTGTTTATTAGAGTATTTGTTTTAAAGCGTAGTTCTCAAAGTGAAACAACACTTACCATATATAACAGCTCCATAAGCAGATTTAAATACGTCAACAAACACTATACTAGAAGACAATTAATTGTTTCTGTGTCTGTTTTACAACAATTAAGGATTCAGCCCCTTTTAAAATGTATTCCATGTACACACTCACGAAATCGGCAGGTGAGGCAAAATGAAAATTACATCTTTCACCATTAGTAAATAGTTTAATTATTTTTGTAATCAAAATTGTTGAAAATACAATTATTAATATAAGCAAGTTATTGTAGTGCATTCACAGGTTTTTATTGGATCTGAAATTTTCTCTTTACATAGAATTATTTGAAATTTTCTTAGACTGCCCTCGATTTATATCATGCGATACATTTTTATGATAACATTCGTAAAGACGTATATATATTTTCTAAATCTTATAACATTAAATAATTCATATTGCAAAATACTTCTATTATAGAATTCAAGTAATTTCAATTTATTGTCGGAGATAATGCAGGTGAAACAATTCTAAAGGGGGTAGATGTACTTTTTTCTGATCATCAATAAACACCTAAAAAAGTAGAATCTAATTAAACTACTTTCATCTTCAACTTCCTTAATTTACTACATAACTATATATGATATAGTTCACCATATAAAATCTGAATATACGGACACAAATACTCAGGATATCTAAGTAAATTCTTTCATAATGCTTTAATTTTTTTTAATAGCTATTCCTCTCGAATTTCCTAAACACGGCGGATTTCCCTTAAAAGATATTTTTGTCATATATTTCCAATCTTATCTCTCCTATACTTTTTTGAAAATGCTCCTCACAGATTAAAACCCTTTTTTTTCTGCACAGTAGACTCAAGGTTATTCTTTTTCTCAAAAGTGTCTATGAGAGAGTTGAATCTATATTAAATTCCTCCCCAAAATCACAATGATTCTTTGTTTCCTTCTTCGCTGTTGCACTTCCTGATGCTGTATTTTAACTGTATTTTATAAAATAAGATAAAAAAATTTTTCAACGAATTTGCCTTTGTCTTAATAATTAGTAAAACAATTCAGCTCCTAATATAATTGTATTCACTTGGAATATTAAAATTATTATCTGCCAAACTAATATTTCAAGGATCATTCACATTACTTTCAAGCATATTTGCAGGAATTAAATTTTGAGTAATCTATATTGCGAATATAGAATTAAATTTCCTAGCATATCTTTTATTATTATTGTTAACAAATACCAATACTTTTATTCGGTTTGCATAGATATAGAATTATTTATTTCCGATGATGTGATGATTATTCTATTTTCTGAAATTAATGCACTTATTGTTACAGAAACAAGATGATGACGCTTTGCTAAAATCACTTTAACGGGGTATACATTTCCCTCATTATGATTAATATAACATTTGGAAGTACTCGATAAAACTGCTTTAGATTTGTTTTCAATGATAGCTGTAAAAATACTATTTTTTACACTTCGTTAGTATCTCTTAAGCTAGATCAAACCTGTATTCGGAAGAGCTCTCGTCTAGTCCGTTACAAATCTTTTTTTCTGTTTTCACTGGTGTTTGTTTTTGTCTGAATAGATGCTAAGTTGATTGTCACGAAGTGTCCTTTACCACAATTGGTGCAAGAGAATTTTGATTTGCAGTGTTTCAAAACTATGACTTACGGATAATAGATTGAGAATAAAGTAAATATAGATATTTAATAGTTTTGATACACACACACAAACACACACACACATATATATATATTATCATGGCGAATTTTTAGAAATCAAAAAGTAATATTTCTATATCTTTGAGAAATTTTAATTTCTTAATAATCGCGTTTTAAAAGTAAATTATGTATTTTATGATGATAAAATTTCCAAGCAAATTAAACGTATGCCACAGGATGGTCCAGTTAGTAATAATAATGTCAATGTTTATTTACATATCGATGAACACAGTTTTATAGACCTCAATAAATTCATTTATTTATGCATAAGGATGATGTAGTAGACTTTTAAAGTAACTTCAATTTCGAATTTAAACAACCCGTGGAAGACCGACGACAGGAGAAAGAACCGCTTCCTCAGGTTTGCACATACGTAAAGTGTACTTATGCACAGGATTAAGGAATTTCTTTCGTTAAGCCTAATTTCATATCCAAATTCATATAAAATCATCCCTGTGATTAAATACGCTGAAATTTTCAGATTATTATCTCTGATAAGATCTAAATATACGACCATAAAATCTTTGTGATATTTAAAAAAAATAAATGTTAATTTTAAATTAAATATATTCATTTTGATAAAGAAAAAATATATAACTACGAAAACAGCAAGACTATAAATAAGGAAGAAAATTAATTTACGAGTATTTATATCGTAGATGAAATATTAAAGAACTGAATACAAAAAATATGAAATAAATGAAATAAAATTACTTTTAAACAATACTTATAACTTGTAGAGACATGATATATTTCGAAACATTTCCAAATTCCCCCGATTTAATAGGAAAAACAAAATAAAACTAAAACTCTGAAACCAAAATAGGAAATGAAGCTCAACGCTTTGTGGAACGTATTTGAAAAAAAAAGGAGCTTCAGCCGCCCTCTAGTGACCGTTAAAAAATCAAATAAATCATTCCAATTTGAAATCATACCAGGACAATCATGGGTCTGGTGGATAGGAAACACCTAACACGTATACGATACTGTGAGCCGAAAAGGGAGAATCATGGTATCATGTATTCTTGATTACGCTTCTGAAAGGGTAAAGCTTGACAATTCATAGAAATATATTATATAACTATTAATTAGGAATACCAATTTAGTTTATGCCTAAAATTATCAAAGTAATTTAAGTAATTCATATACTACTTCTGCAAAGGTATATTTAAAAACAAATTTCTTCAAAACAAATTCAAACTATAAAAAATTAGTTTTGAATTAGAATTTAGATATTATTTCCCCTTCCTTTTTATAATATTTTGTTATGATTCATGACTATTTTTTCTATTTAATTTTTCAATTTTTTAGTACTAATATTTTTTGTTTAATTAACTTTTGAATTAGTCATTTTTAATTTTTGCATTTATTTTAATTAATTTTGTAACCAGTGGCTATATTTACTATCGTTTATTAATGTGATAGTTAAATGCTAGAAGGCGCCACCAAAGTATTTAAAGGCTTCCCTCTGGTTGAGGAATGGGAACCAGTGATTTGACAAGATTCGGCTGTTGGAGATGTTATGTGCAACATTTTTGTGGAGGAACAACTCCCAATATAATTTCTTTTTTTAATATATGCTAGAACACATGAATCTGTAAATTACTTAAAAAAATTAGAAAAGTTCTTATGTACTGGAAATAAATCATATTATTACAGAAATGGATTATTTCTGCTCATTCATTGGTTTCCGAGTCATCATAGCAGAGCTACAAAATGGCACCCAACACGTGTCATAACCCTAATGGTCCTAAAGAAATTGTGGAACTATCAACCTAACCGGAAGTAACGGTCCCTAAGAAGAGGTTGAATCTGCTCTGTAAGCGTAACGAGTCAGGAGATGAATAGCTGGTACATCTTGCTACAATATTCGCCCATTTATGTTACAGTTAAAAACCTTTGGAAAACGAAAGCGAGGTTAATCATCCTGACTTCCGTTGTCTAACGAGAGGAAACGAACAAACTTGCTATATCTTGTCGAGACTTTTCAAGGTTTTTTGTGCTTGGATGTATCAAGAAATTTCGGTAGCAATCCTGATACAGTGTGTCATTTCGTTAGTGCAAGTGTTGTGGGAGTTTGTTTTCCAAGAACTCGCTGCTGCAATCCTGTTACAGTGTGTCATTTCGTTAGTGCAAGTGTTGTGGGCGTTTTTCCGAAAAAATTGGTATCCATTTTCGCTACAGTATTATTGACTGTGTCAGAACACCTGACACGTAATCACACTAAATTTACCATTCCACACTGATATTGATTTCATTTATAATTTTGCTTGATATTTTATAGAGTAATTTCATATTCAATTTATGTAGCATTACAAATTAATAATTACTATGTATGGTATTGTTTTATTATTTTATTGCATTAATATTTTGTTTAATTACATACAGGTAACTCTCAATTAATATTTATATTATTCAACTCTTTGAAAGGTTCCTTATTTGATATTTTCTGTGGGTTATTATTTTATTTGCAAATTTAAATATGTTTTCTGAGGAGCACAAATTGATAAGATTTAAAAGTTAGCCATATTATGAAGTGTGAGATCTATTTAAAAATATATTCCCATATATGTAATAGCTTTCGAGCACAATCAAGCCCTGAACTTAGATTTTTTTTTTCTTTGCTTTTTAAAATTTTTCAATCATGTCATTTCTGGGAAAAAGTACAAAAGCCGATCTCATTAAGCTTGTAATTGAGTTAGATGAATTTGAGTACAAGGGGGAAGAACTGAAGATTATTGAGATAAATGCAAAATTTTAGCAAGTGATGCCTACAAAGGAGACCCAGAGTTTATGAAAGATATCTTTGTAGGCACAATATCAAATAAGACAGATGAGGAGAAAGAACAAAAAGATTAAGCACTGCGAGAATTTGAGCTGCAGAAAATACGACTGCAAAATGAAATCCAGTGTGTCGCAAGTGCACGAAACCTGCCCGAAACAAGGATTGAGTTAAAAAATCTGTTACCAACATTCAATCCCGAAGTTGATATCTTGAACTTGTTCTTAACTTTAGTTGAACGTGAAATGGAACTTCTGGATCTTGATGAAGATCTGTGGGTCCCCTACCTCATTGGTGTCCTATCCATTGAAGTAACTTTCCTCATTGCCCGTTAGCCTGAGAGAAATACAAGGATTATTCTCGCATTCGCTGAATGCTCCTCCAACGGCTCAAGTTAACTACAGAAAAATGTCGAGAACTGTTCTCACAACGTTCTAAAACATTCACGACTGTTCTAAAGCATTTTTGTGAACTTCTAAATGCTAAAACTTGAGAATTTTAGGTACCTTTTGGTACATACTTTTTGAATGTTAAAATTGTTATGTACAATTTGCCCTATGGATTCTTTGTTAATTATGTTTCAGCAATTGCACGAATGCTTATCCAAAGTACAGATTGAACCTTATTACTGATTGTTTCGATATTGTTCTGTTTTTGTAATGGAAGGCTTCCTCGGAGGTGAATTACTTTCAAAGTGTTCTCGACCATCTTGAAAACGCTTAAATCATTCAGAAATGCGTGCACGCGATAAACATTTATTTTCATACATTTCTTTCACAACATTATAAGTGTTAGTAGTGGTTTTTCCAAGTTTCATATGAAATTTTACGATATATTTTTACTATATTCTTACACTTATGATTTTTCCTGTGCAACAAAATATAACTCTAATGCGAAAGAAGTCGGTTATGTGGAAATGTTTACAAATGTGAGACACTGCATTCAAATTTGAAGCCTTCACACTAAACAGCTGTCGGTCGCTGGCATTTGCATACTTCTTCTGTAACAGCGTCATCTCGTTATTTATTGGACACACCTCGTATATATATATATATATATATTATCATTATTCATGAAACAAAATAACTGAAATAAATTTGGAAATATTTAAGAAATACGGTTAAACTAAATATAATTCTTCAAACTATTATGAAAACTTACATGTAAATCTTACGTTACATAATAGGTAAAAGACAAATGAACTTTTTAATAATTGCAATTCAAAGAAAAAAGAAAATTTCGCCACAAATCAATGAAGAAAATAACAAGTGCATGATAAAATGCATATCTAAATTAGCAGGAAGATAAACAAAATATGAAAGTGCCATTTTAGGCATGAAAAACATTGAAATCGTGTGAGAGATATACCGCATAATAGAAAATGAGTATAGCACTTAAAATTTTTTTATCTCTTTTATGACATATTAACAGATTTAACATGCTTTACAGACCCAACCTTATCTGCAGCATAACGTTACATGAAAATATATAAAATTCTAATAGGCTCAAACAATATCAAAAAGTTCGAAAAATACCAAATATAAAAAGACCATAATACAATAAGATAAATCAAATAAGAAACACATGTATGTAAATAGGAATACCCTAACATTAACCAAAAGGAAACAATGAATGATTAATCCAAAAATTAATCAATCAGTGTTAAAAACACTAAAAAAAACCTGCATAACATTATGCATTTGAACTAGAAACTATGTATTTAGCGCTAGCAGGATAATATTTTCCTGTCTTTCTTAAACAGAATATATTAATACCACTTTCAGAGAGAAAAAAAAATATTGCAAAGTTTTAACAGTTTAGTGACGAATGTACCATATACTCATCTCTCGCGATCGTCGTTCACGGCCAAACGTTCCAAAATACGCATCACTTGAGAATGAACTCAGGGGCCGAACGATGCATATTCTCATTCTATGGTGGAACGTCTTCTAAATATCCCTAGACACACCCCTGTGTCCATTACTTTTGAACTGATTAGACTTAACATTTCTAATGAAAAGTCCCCGGCCTACCATATTAAAACACATTTTTTTGGCAAAATTAGTGTTTTTTATTCAATCTCTTCAAGGGTGATACACTGATTATAGCGACCCCCCAACTTTTCGATACCACTTTTGTAGTACGATTTGTCCTTTGCTTCAAAATAAGCCTCAGTTTCGGCGATCACCTCTTCATTCGACGAAACTTTCTTCTCAGTGAGCATTCTTTTGAGATCTGAGATCAGGAAATAGTCGCTGGAGGCCAGATCTGGAGAATACGGTGGATGAGGAAGCCATTCGAAGCCCAATTCATGGATATTGGCCATCGTTTTCAATGACTTGTGACACGGTGCATTGTCTTGGTGAAGCAGCACTTTCTTTTTCTTCAAATGCGGCCGTTTTTCGGCGATTTCGTCCTTCAAACGGTCCAATAACGCTATGTAATAGTTGCTGTTCATGGTCCTTCCTTTTTCAAGGTAGTCAATGAAAATTATTCCATGCGCATCCCAAAATACAGACGCCATAACCTTGCCAGTCGACCGTTGCATTTTCCCAAGCTTTGGAGCGGGTTCATCGAGTGTAGTCCACTCGGATGACTGTCGATTGGACTTCGGAGTGAATTGATGGAGCCATGTTTCATCCATTGTCACATAACGACGCAAAAACTCGGGTTTATTACGCTTGATCATCTTCAAATACTGCTCCGAATCATCAACTCGTCGTTGTTTTTGGTCAAAAGTGAGCTCGCGCGGCACCCACTTTGCACAGAGCTTTCTCATACCCAAATATTCGTGAATGATATGATGTACACGTTCAGTTGATATCTTTAGAGTGTCTGTTATTGCATTCAATTTCAATTTACGGTTATTCAAAATCGTTTTGTGGATTTATTTAATGTTTTCGTCGGTAACAACCTCTTTTGGGCGTCCACTGCGTTCACCGTCTTCGGTGCTCATTTCACCACGTCTAAACTTAGCATACCAATCCTTGATGGTTGATTTTCCTGGGGCACTGTCCGGAAACTCGGCATCAAGCCAAGTGTTTGCTTCAACTGTATTTTTTCTCTTCAAAATGCAATATTTTATCAACACGCGAAATTCCTCTTTATCAATTTTTTTTTTCACAATAACAAAAGTTGCTTCACTCAAAATGCTATAATTCACAAACTAATGATCCGACAGCTGTCAAATTTATACACGCATTTTTTGAGGGTTAGGGCTAACTAAACAACATATGGATTTAATTCTAGTAGCACCATCTATGTGTCAGGCCCGGGACTTTTCAATTGACCTGTTAAGATATTGTCCTTCAGTTTGAGAACATTCTGTTTTAATTCAGTATTTTGCTCACCTGCTGTCGTGGAAGAGGAAGCAAAGCGTATTGTAAACAGACTAAACCAGGATCTTTGAATTTCCATGTGACGTACATTTATGTTTCTGGTTTTTCACCGAATGTTTTTTATTGGTTTTTTCTTTGTATTTTTTCTTCCTTTCTTTTTAGAACTGTACCGTCGTTACTGTTTGACTTTGCGTTGCTTTTGGATGTATTTATTGAGTTCCCTTTTTATTTCGAAAAGTCTTGACTCCTGTTTATAATTGCGAAAAATTGTTGTTTATCGGAAGAATGCAATCGCATAGTGGACAAGCTCATTAATGATGAGAGGGTGAATAATTTTCTAAAAGGTTTGAAAGGAATATTTCTAGTGATTCGGATGCGGACATTTTGTTAGAAACGGATAAAACAAGACTTCGCATTCCTCCGCGCTTCGAGAATTCACATTAAGTTTTGTTACTTCTTGTAAATAACATTAAATGTATTTTATTAATTGTAAAGATAATAGATTTTTTTTGTTGGTAAAACTTCGGAATAACTTCAATAACGCTTCTGAAAACTATTTCTCTAATTAAGCAATTTTTTTTATATATTTTTCTATAAATGAAAGGAAAATGATTTTTAAAAATGCTTATTTTAAAGTATATGAAATTTTAATCAATAACCTAACATTTTACCAAAAATTATAAAATTATTATAATGTTTTTTTTTCTGTGATTTTTTTTCAAAATTAGTGCTGCAGTTCCTTTCAATTCTCCTCCGTCTCCAAAGAACGTCCTACAACAAAGAGAGCCGTCCCGAAAAGGTTAAAGGAGTTTAACAAGTAAAATGGGAAAAGGAAAATACAAAACTAAATTTAAAAAAAAACGTGCTTTGAATATAAATACATAAATATTTAAGAATTTTAAGCCAAAACAAAGGAAACTGAAAAATTATAATTATTGTATATTAAATTAATATTTTTAAAATTCAAAGGAAACTCCGCTACAAAACAAATTTTATTAAACTTAATCAGGTTATTTTTAACATCAAATATAGTAGAAAAAATTGATATTACGTTATATTTGATTACAAATTAAATTTCTTAATATATTTAGGTTCAAAGAACCCTTAAGTAAGGGAGTTTTGATTAATCTGAAGGAGAAAAAGTCTCTTTTAAATATATATCACAAGAAATTTTATTATCTTCCACTTTTAAAGTTATATTTCAATATTCTGCTTCATTCATATTAACACATGGATCAATAAGTCCCGAGACTGTGCGGTCGTTTTTTTTGCGATTTACTCCTTCAAACGCACCAGCAAGTCAATATAATAATCACTGTTGATCGATTTACCTTTTTCGAGGTAGTCAATGAAAATCGCGCCATGCGTATCCCAAAAAACTGACGCCATGACTTTGCCAGCTGACTGCTGCGTTTTCGGACGGCTTTCGCCAGCTGTGCGCCACTCAGATGACTGCCGCTTCGACTCTGGAGTGTAGTGATGTATCCATGTTTCGTCCATGGTCACGTAACGACGCAAGAAATCTTTTTTGTTGCGAGTAAATAGCGATAAACAGCTTTCTGAATCATCGACTCGTTGCTGTTTTTGTTCCATCGAAAGCAATCGCGGCACCCACTTGGAAAAAACTTTTTCATGCTCAATTTTTCATGAAGGATAGTAAATACACTTCCATATGATATCTGTGTCATCTCAGCAATCTCACGGAGCTTCACTTTACGATCTTTCATTATAATTTTTGTCACTTCACTCACATTTTCCGGTGTAACGTCTTCCACAGGTCTACCCGAGCGTTCCGCGTCATTTGTGTCGGTACGACCAAGTTTAAACTCGGCAAACCACCGACAAATCGTTGCTTTTGATGGACAAGAGTCCGGGTAACATTTTTCGATCCATTGTTTCGCTTGCACGGTGTTTTTACCCATTAAAAAACAATGTTTTATCAAAACACGAAACTCGGTTTTTTCCATTTTTTAAACAAACTACAAAACGACTTTACTCCAACCTCGATAACTCAGCTGTTTCTGGTCCGATCGACTTAAAATTTTGACACGTTTCAAGCAAAGGTTAGTACTCTATAAAGACCTGGTTACTGGTTTACTACGAGCGCCATCTCTGGGTTAGTCTCGGAACTTATTGATCCATGTGTTAATATTAGTGTTCAGTAAATGTAAAAACTCTGGATAAATGGTGAGAAAAAGAAAACTAATTTATCATTATTAATTTATTAGAAAATATAATCAATTTATAATTATGAATATTCTAAAACTATTTATTACGAAAACATTATTTTCATAAAAATGTAGATCAATAGCTTTCATCTATTTTTTTTAAAATCAAAAAATGTGTAATTTTCTTTTAAATTTAACAAAATTAAGTAACTAAATTTTTCGTATGCAACGGCCTAACTAATATTAAACATTTATTATGAATGTCTTTTAGAACTCTAATAAATTAATAGTTGTAAGTAGCGAAAATATATTTATTATTAATATATTTGACTATAAAAGTCTTTTTTTAGTAATGATAATTGTATCCACATTATTATAATACATTTAATTTTTTTTTACCAGCTGGTGAAATATATGTATTAAAACCATTATTTACTGTTCTAAATTTCATTCGGGAGGGAAGTTAAATTTTGGTATTAAAAAATTATTAAGAAATTTAATAATTTTAAAAATAGTGAAATTTAATAAAATAGTGACAAAACTTTTTCCTTATAAAATGTAATAATTCTATCAGAAAATTATTTCTATCAATGTCTTATAATAGAAAAAGAATTACTATTCTCTTTTTTAAGTTATATATATATATATATATAAAGGAAATTTATTTCTTAAAGCGTAGTGTAATTAATATTTTTCGATGGAATTCAAATGTAAAAATTATAAGGTATAATTTATAATTATGTTAGATAAAAGACCAGAGGGAGAGAATAGTGAAGGCTTATTTTAAGTTTTGGTTTACTGGTAGGAAAATATCCTAGCTTTTTTAATTATTCATATGTATTTCTGTGTTTCCTGAAAGCGTGAAGTAATACTATGGAAAATTTCTGAACTTACCTAATTAGTTCGTATTTTTTCCTTTAAAATGACTTTTAAATACTGAATGGTTTGATGCGCTTTTAAGCTCCATGTTAACAATTTAATGGGAGCGAGAACATTTTAATGCATTAATACTCTGCCAATTATCTTTAGACGTGACTTAAGGCACGTCTTCTAAAACAATTAAAATATATTTCAGTTTGAAAAAAAGATTTGATTTAACAGAGTAATACCCTCAAAAGAGTTACAAGAAATTCAGTGAAATTTAAAAATGCTTGGAGTATCTAATTAAATAAAATTAAAGTTTATAATATTGTGCATATTTAAAACATACCTTTTATAGTTAGAGTATATTAACATTACGTTACACTGTTATAAATGAAAGCACAATTGCAATTAAAATTGACCAGATGTTATAACAACTGGATACCATGAAACGAGTTGTATGATCAAATTAATTCAAATAATTTTCAATATATGCATAAATATAAAAATTGTAACAGTCACTAATTGCCAATTATTTTATATTTTGAATAGTTTAAAAATGATATGAAACTATTATGTATATTATAGCAATTAATCAAATAATAAGGGCATTCAAAGGGAGAATAAAAGATAGAAAAGTATATTAATATTTTATACATGATTTCATATAATTACGAACACTAATTAGCGATATCATTATACAGTTTGAGACACATAATTCGACACGCCATGGAAGACTTATATTCACACAACCATAACAAAGGTGTATAAGATAAACAGATACATAGGTAAAGAAATTGTTACAAATTTATAACAACATACAAGGAGGAATCGGAACATTTAATTAATACCAAGAAAATCAAGATATCTGAAAAAACGTTATGCTACAAACTGAATTATTCTTATGTATATAATTCAGTAAATTATAGATATTTACGTTCAATTGTTTGGTGTCAGGAAGCCATAGAAAAAAAGTAACATGCATAAAGGACAAGAAAGGGTTCAATCTGCTATGTTCTATAGTGTATATATGTAATGTGGGTATTGTTCTTGCTAAAATACTAAAAGGTATTATGGATCATGGAACTAGTTTCAGACTTAATATTTCAAAAAATAGTTTTTGCACATAAAATTAAATTTCTTAGATATAGACAATTTTGTTACTAAATTGGTAATTAAATATTGTCTTCTATTAGAAATTTGTAAACAGTTCAAAGAATAAATCTTAATTACTTAGTAATACTATCTTAATTTACTTAGTGTGTATTCAACAGTTCACTAAAATGACTAAATGTAACATTAACATTAAAAAAGTGAGGGTAAAAACACTAAGGCCATATCAGAAAACCGTATTTATAAACTGCTTTGTGTGAAAAATAACACAAAACGAAATATGTTTCATATTCTTAAGATAAGGAAACTAAACTTGATAAATTATTCTATAAAAGAGAGAGAGACACTTTTAAAACTAACTTTCACCAGCGTCTCTTAATTATGGAGTCAATAAATGAAATGTTTACTGACAATCGAATTATTTCATAATGAAATAAAATTAATATTATAAATTTTTGTTTATATTTAAACAAAATATAAACAAAAATTTATTTATATTTCAACAAAATTCCTTTATTCATGTGATTTTATTTTAATTTATTGAGTTTTAAAAATTTATTATTTTTTTTAATGATTTAAAAAAGTCATCTTATTTTCTGAGTAAATTCTGTTTAAGAAAGAAAAAAATGTAAATCAAAAAATTTAAATATGTGATAATAAGATATGTATTACTCAAGTATGCATTTTTTGGATTAAATTAATTACTGTGATTATGTTTCTCCGTAATTAGTGGTGAAGAGAAATGAGTTATATTTTTTGCTGAGGAATTCTTAAGTTTGAAATTTATCTAATTGAAATGATTGTACAATGTATTAATTAGAAAAAATAGTACTTTCAAAAATTCTGCATTTTGTAATGTTTTTATGAAATAATTATTGCTTATAAGGTGTTTAATTACTCATAATTAGTAATTATGTTGATATCTAGATATATGTATTGTCTTTCTGGGAAGGAGCAAAGAACAAAAACTTTAAAAAATATCAATTTCGTGAAACGCGTTTTTTGTCTGATTGCAGGAACTTTTTTTTACCGTAAGTAATTATTTTCCGTTTCAAATAATCATTTTAGAAATAAATATATTACAATTAAATACACCATATCACATTTAAAATAATATTTCTGATTTGTGATAGTCAAATTAAATTTTACACATCATTACAATTTCATTGTAATATTGGAAACAATTATAAAATTTATAGAAAATGTTTCAAATAATAAAATTAAAATAGTATTCTAATTAGAATCAAAATAAATGTGATAAAAGTAATCGCAATAAAAAAGATTTTCGTATCAGATTTTTAACGTATGTTTATTAAAAATATTTAGCTTTTACAAAACTAATGTATTTAAAAATTATTTTCATGTTGAGTACTTTTTTTCTTCCCTTCAAATCAGGATTGATATTATTTCTAAAGATTGAAAATTTTATTGTTCAATGTTTGGAATTCTTAACAAGACTTTTTAAGCCAGTGTCTAGACTAAATAAAAAAAATGTATGGGAAATTAAATATATCATTGAAATTCTCTTTATTTTTTTTTACTGATCCACTATTTAAACTAGACATCAAAATGAAAATCAACCCAATATTATTATTATTAATATTTCATATATAAAATGTTTAAGATATTGATTAAAAGGAAAGAGGAGAAAGGAAAATGACTGTAAGAAAATCTTAAAGGACATATAAATGTAGTGGCAAGTGCATCTGGCCTTCAGACAATTAATTATTGTTTTTTTTTCTGTTTGGTGTAATTGAAGCATGTTGTAGAGCAAGAAAAAATATACTATGAATAAAAAGGTATGTATTAAACAATTGTAATTATTCAAATATCTTAAATAAATGTGAATATTCATTTGTTTGTGATTGCAAAATCATATTGGTAAAACTGTAACTTTTTTCCTTCATACGATTGGCACCAGCTCTAATGTCCTTATATATAGAATCCTACGGTTTCTGTATGTGAAATGATAGATAGAAGTGCCGAATAAAATAATTGGTCGTTGATATTGTAAGTTTATTTATATCTAAACCAAACACAATTAAAATCCACTATGTCTATCTTATATGTCACCAAATCTTTGGTATTCATTTTATTTGTATAATAGAACTAACACATGAATCACAGTTGTGTTTAAATTTTCAGTTGATCGGTCGATTCACATAGGGGTCAAATAAAGAAATGACTTCTGTTGATAATAATGTATTACATTGATAACATTTTCATGTTATGTATTTTGTGTTTTGTGTACAAATCTAATTA
This sequence comes from Nephila pilipes, assembly GCA_019974015.1. NCBI lineage: Eukaryota > Metazoa > Arthropoda > Arachnida > Araneae > Nephilidae > Nephila > Nephila pilipes. The sequence continues at coordinate 67,370 of BMAW01015108.1, read as the reverse complement.
TAAATAAATTGTTTTAATGAGAGAAACTTCGTATTTATTTTTCGAATCAGCTGAGATATTATTATTTAGACTGATGAAATAGATCCAGCGAATTTAAAAATTGCGAAATTGGTGAGTTTTCACAGAGTAACGTTGTGGTGGCATAGTATTCCTATTCGCCTCTTGTGCCATAACTCAATCGAATATACTAACACTAAACAGTCAGTAACTTATACAAGAAGACGTTAGACGAATCTCATGCACCATGTTTATTCCTCAGACTTGCACTATAACGACAAATGAACACCTGCTCTCCAAGGTAACACCCTAAATATATTCGCCTATCTCGCTAATACCGAATCAAGATTATCTTACCACAACTTTCTCGGTTGAAGTTGACTTGATTCTTGGCTTTGTCACAATCACTCTCACCCGTAGCCACTCTTGTTCTCGTCTACCACTTGTAAGGCATATACTCAACGCTAGTGACACTCAACCTCTATCATGTGAATCTCGCTTTGCTTATATATTTTCTTATCTACACCACATCACTTTATTTTTACCTGCCTCTAATTTAATTAATCACGTTTCATTTTGGTTGGGAAAAAATTGCTTAAATCGAGCAATCAATCTTAATTAAAGTCCCCGAGGTTAGTGAAGAGAAAACCGCGAATAGCTCAACGTCACAACGTTTACTCCACCTGAAAGAATACGAAAAAAGTTTTCGTAACCTATTTTATGATGGTTGAATGTTTTGTACCTGGCTTGTCGATCGCGCGCGAGCTTCGGAACAACCATGAGAAGCTACTTAACTTTTAGCGACTGCAGGTGTAAGCACGGGCGTACAGCTGAGGCCGGTTTTTTGTCTAGTTATTCTCCTGAACTGAAGGGGATTTTGCAACTGAGCTTTAATCCACGAAATTATAGAAAGATGAACGCGCCATTTAAAATTTTTATTTTTATTTTCGTATTTAATATTTGTTTTCAACAATTACTTGTTAATGGGTTTTGATATTATATATTAAAGTTTAATTCATTATCATGATCAGTTAGCAGTGATGTATTGGCGAAATCCATGCCCACAATCTCCTCAAAGGCATCTTTCTTTTGGTAGGTCCGGAATTTCAGCTATATTTCCCCCCCTAATACTGAGCTGACATACCCCCAGGATATCTTAGCAATTCTTCTCTATTTTCACAATATCCTCCTTTTGTCAATCAGTTATTTTCCTTTTTTCCATTTAGTCAAGCTTCTATATCATAGATGTACCTTGTTTGTCGCAACATAGCCATATCTTGCTCTTGCACCTTTGAACATCCCAATCACTCGCTCACTGATTTCTATTACAATAAACTTCGATCTATTGATGTATTCCTTTATGTAGTGTTGACTTACTTGACATTCTCAATTACTTCATTCAAACTGGTTTAAGTTTTCCAATTTTTTAGCATTTGTTATGGAAAAATTACAAGCATCGAAGAATTTCCATGTATAAATGGCGATAGTCTCATGGGATTCGTAAAAATTTTAAAACTGTCTTTTGATGCAGATTGTCAATAAATTTTGTATAATTAGTTTATTTCCCATAAAACATAATTTTAATTCTTTTTCATCATTTGTTTGACGTTAATTATGTATTTTCAAAGATCTCTAGAATTGTTCGAACGAATAAGAAATCTCATTGTTATGAAATTGTCTCTGAAAAAAGATCGGAAAAGTTAAATTGATCTGGCTATCGTCGGGAATTTCAATACTTGTATTATTGGATGCATATTTGTGTGATACCCTCTTTGAGAAACAGGTTTAAAGTTAAATAAAATTCAGAGTTAAATATTAAATTTTATTTTTCACAGTATTTATCAACATCCTTTATAGACCACAAATACGATTTTTTGACTGGGGGATAATTCGCATCCCTACTCGAGCTTTTATCCGAAGTTTTTCTATTCCTACTTATTAAGAAATATCTAATTCTAATTCAGATTCATTCTCATGTTTCACTTACATCGATTTAATTTTATCATTTTCAACGTATTCCTTTAATTCCAAATGAATACACTTCCGTGATTTTCGATCAAATAATATTTGGCTTTCTTTTATGGTTTGTTTCTTCATGCACGCAAGGAATATGACAATAAGCAAAATAAAAAATGTATATTTTGATATGTTTTTTTGGGGCTTTCTTACCTGTCTATGTTTCAATTGATATCAAACCTTTAGTCAACTTATATTCTCGAGAATTACACACGTGAACAAATGCATGTAATTTTTCTCCTCGAAATCGTAATTGTAATAAATTTTCCTAAAATATTTTTCGGATTTCCTCAATTACAGTTCTATTGATTCTTTCTACTACACTGTTTTCTTCTGGGGAATAGTCAAATGTTCACTCGGCTTCCATTCTTCAGGAAAATATTCAAATTTTTATTACAAAATTCCATACCTTCTTAAATTGGAGAAAATTTTACTTTTCTATTTAACTAGTTTTCTGTAAAAAAAAGATACTCTATAAAACAGATAAAAATATATGTGATTTCTTTTCAAAAATATACTTTAAGGCTCCCGTCTACCCGCTATTTTTTTATTTCATGGACGCAATGTTAATCCTAAGAAATTTCGACTTTAATTCTCATGTCTGTACTATTTGATCTATTTAAATGCAATAAAGTGCATCTAAAAGAGCAAACAATAGTAAATTATTCTGTGGAATTATTTTTTCCCACCAAAATTTAAAAATATTTTAAGGTATTTCTTAATGAACGGAGAAACTTGTAACTAAATCATCGAAGAAGAAGTAAAAAATATTTTTAAACATGGGAGGAAAAAAGTAATTTCGCATAACCATTAATTATTTTTTGCTCCTTCAGATGCACTTTATTGCATTCAAATAGATTGAATAGTTAAGATGTGAGAATTGAAGTTGAAATTCCATAGAATTAATATCAAGTCCAAAAAATCAAAATTTCGGATAGACTGGAGGAATTAAGGAATTAAGCTATTTATCTAGAAGGATCGCCACTTATAGTCAAAACATATAACTTTCTACTTAAAGATTTTACTTTGGAAAAGCCCCATATATCCATATAACCTTTACGAAAACATTATTTGTTAAATAATATATGTTGATGAAAGTTGAAAACAGTTCTAGCAAACTTAGCAATATTACTACTTACGCAATTATTAGGTTTACCATTTCAGTTTTTTGAGCCAGTTAACTTAGAAATTTTATGTGTTTTGGTTGCTAAATCAAAAAAAAAAAAAAAAAAAAAATTACATGTCTAAATTACCTTTAAGTCAATTCAATACTTAAATTATTATATTTAAAAGACATGTTATAACATTCTTGCTTCATGGCAAGTTTCTTGCTTCAATAGACAGTACAAATGAAAAATTGTGATAAAAATTACTGAGACCGTTTTTTTCATGGTACTTAAGAGAAATAAACCATTTTTGTTACTACGAGAGCCTATTTTTGGATTTTCTAAGGATTTCTTGAACTACTCTTGTATTGCCACACTCTGGCATCTAATTAGATTAACTTTTATGAGGCAGATTTTTTTCGATGTTGTGGAGGATATGTTATGGGAATTTACATTACCATCTTTTAACAAATATGAAGATTTCACATACTCTTACCGGCAATTAGTTCATTGAAATTTCACCAGTTGTATTCTATGAATTTTTGAACAACTTTTAGAAATTAGTCTCTTCAGTAATTAATCCATTATTGTATCACCGAAAAAATACCCAAGGAAATCAATTACTTCTTCCAATGAATCCCCTTTCTTAGTGCCTGCAGTATTTTGATTGGCGATTGCACAAATGTTTCTACAGTGGATGGGCATTAAATGTTGTACCATGAAATGAAAAAATATTTATTTGTTTTGTAAATATCCAAAATGCTTCCCTTCTCACTAAATTCATGGGTTTCATTATCAATAGAGTAATCATAATATATTACAGTATCTCTTTCACTAATCTTATTTTCTGTTTCTGAATCATTATCTGAAATATTTTGTATAATTTCTGCAAATTCAGCTTCAGTTGAAAACTGTCGATACTACGACCTTGCAACGATACAACTATTAATTCTCGAATAGAAACTGGATTATAAGCCAAAGCATCCCATCCTCTACCAAAAGTAAAACACTCCCTCCAACTATAAAGAAATATTACGTACACACCTTAGTAGGCTGTAGGAATACTGCGAGTCGATAACGTGCATTTCCCCTTATGTTTGTATACTCAAAATCTATTTGCATGTGAGTCATATTTGTATTATCTTAAGTAAAAAGTAAATTCCATATGCATTTAAAATCCCATAGACGTATAGTAGTATCTTGTGATAAAAATATTAATTTTAAGACATTCCTAGACTCTTACACGTATGCGTAATGTCCAGCGTTGAACGAGAAAACGCTCGGTCACTCCGGCTGCCAAACGGGAGATGAGTGAGTTTCACACTCGCACTTATATGTGACAGCTGATACGAAAGAGGAAAAGAAATTATCTTCAGTATTTTCTCCTTTTCTTCTGCAATATCATTCATATCCATCCGTTGTTTCTTTCCTTTCAGATTATTGCATGTTCTCACCACATTCTGGACATTCACAGGAGAACGTAATTAATCCAACTCTTATGCACTATTCAATAAGAGAATTTCTTTTCGCTACAAAATTAGTAATAAACTCTATTTTATATATATATATATATATATATATATATATATATATATTTCCCTTTACTCAACAATACCAACATCCAGAATTCATATATTCATATTTAGTCTTAGAAGAAAACATGCATAAAATATGAGGAAAAGAATATACGTATAAGATGGTGTCTAAAGGAGAAATAATATTCAAAGAGATGTTAATTAACCGGCAGTGGCCTTAAATTTTTTGGAAGACTTAAGGGAAAAAGATAATTCTCTGATCTCTAAAGAAAGGGATAAAGGGTTTTATGGAAGTGCAATAACACCCAAAATGATGAAGGAAATTAGACATGTGTCTATTTTATTAGAAAAGCTTGATCACATGTTTCATTCTTCAGGAAAGTGAAAAACTCTTTCACATTCAAAGTTTTATTTTTTTAAATATTTAACATTGTTTTTTGGGAAAAATAATCAATTTCATTTCAAATCATAATGGTAAATATTTTATTCCAAAATCCTTTAATCACCTGACTATTCACATCCTAATATTCTTTTAGGAATATATATAATAATCTCTCAAAATTAAGTTATTTTTTTTCTGTGACAACAATTTAAATTGTATAATAACTTAAACTAAGTATAATTTAAAGTACAATAACTTAAACTAAATTTATCCAAAAAAAAAAATTTCAAATAATTAAAAAGAACTTTAATGGCATATTTTTATTATGCAATAACATAGTTCAAAATATGTTATAGAACAGTAATTTGTTAAGGAAATTTTATTCAGAAATTGATCATATAGGTGGTTAATAATTTGTCAACTAATTTGTTCAAAAATTATAACCGAGAATTTAGTTCAAAAGCAATATAAGAATAAGTTTTTTCTCTAATTAAAAAAGATATCTTTATGTATTTTACGTTTTCAAAATAAGAAAAAAATAGTTGTAAAAATACGCAGCATATATATTTATTACTCATAATAAAACGCAAAACATAATATTAACTTATAATTACTTGTTTTTCATCATTTATGATCGCTGCCTATAAATCACAATGTTGACAAAACAATTGTTTAAATTTACTCAATGCTTAAAATGTACTTTTTTAAGGTATATTATGCTTAACATTTAAGCAGTGGGCTTAAATGTATAAGTAATCAAAAGGATATAGTTGTGTAATTTTATTTTTAGAAAATGAACAAGTTGAAGTGTTAATTATTTTTATATATATGTTAACTGTAAAATCTTTCCTGTTTGTAATTTTAAGTCTTTGTATTTTTTCTTGATTATGTTAGTTGCTAATTTATATTTTATCTATATAATTTTACTAATTTATATTTATTATCACGAGAAAATAAGGTTTAGAAAAAGTTAATATTTTACTAAAAATTATACAATGCATTGTTTAGTTTTGATGCTTGTATATCCCAAATAGTTTTCCTTAAAAAAATAAATATTAAAATATTTGATAATAACATAATGGTTTTCAAAGAATTTTGAGAAAGATCACTTTATTTATAATTTCTGTATTGTAAAACATAACTTGTTTTTGTGCGAGTAACATTTACTTCATTTCATAATATATTTAGCTATAAAATAACGTTTTAAATACAAATTAAAAAAAGATTAATGACAATTTTAGCATGTTTGTTTCCTTTCATTGTATAAGTTGGAGTCTTCAAAAACTTAAATGTTCGAAAATATATTACCTATAACTGGAATTAATTGCATGATCGTTGCTTCCCTTAGTTCTTTTTATCTCCCTTCTGACAAAGGTAACAAAATTTCACCAAATGGATTAATTTATTGTAATGTAGTGACTAATAAAAATAATCCTTTTCTTTGCCTTTGTGATGTCTAAATGTCTTGTTGTGCCACCTTGAATAATTTCGTGCTTTGGAAATCTGAATTTCTCATAAATAGCTGAAACTGTCTTTATCCTCTATCTTGATATGTTAATTAACAATTAAATTTCCTTCTTTTGTTAACGTATAATCAATGGTGTCGTTTTGATTTCTTTTTCTTCTTTTTTGATAAGATATGTTAATTTTTCACTGTTCTTCTGCGATTCTATTAATTCTTTGATATGACCTCTAATAAGATCTGTCCATTGATTCTCTTCCATCATTCGTTAATAAACAAAGAGGTTTTTATTTTGTTTAATATTCAACACTTTCTCTTGGTTCAATTCGTTTACGTACGTTTATTATTTCTATCCTTTTCTTTCAGTTTTTCAGGGTTTTAACTGCCTTTTATATTTTGAAACGCTTCGTGTTCTCATTTTTATTGCCATTCTCTTTCTTGAATTAAACATGCCAAGGAATTCATCGACATTTTTAATGTATATAATTAAGCTTTTAAGATGTTTATGCTATTAGTTGTTTTTCTTTGCTTAATTCTTTTACTATATGCCTTACATCTTCTATCCGTGTTCTTTATAAATAATACGTTTTATTTATCTTTATTCCTATGGATGAAAAACACTAAACTATGTTTCATTCATTAATTTTCAAAGAATTAGTTAAACTCTTTTTTAAGCGAGATATTATTTGAATTATATATATATATATATATATATATATATATATATATATATATATATATATATATATATATATATATATATATATATATATAAAATTAAATTAATTAATAATATCTGTAATAATTAATAGCATAGGTGTAATATATAAAATATAAGAAACTGTATAATACTAGTAAGTTCTAGTATTACTAAGATACACCTAAATAAAATACCACAGTCTATCACTGGGTGTGGAATAGAATGAAACTGAATGGACAATAGCTGCTTTAATCTTAATGCATAAGATACTCAATGAAAAACATATACATCATTAAACTACTAATAGTAATGACAAAAACATATACACATTTAAGGTCCGAATATTTACCGTAAGTGGTTTAAATTACTGGCTATGCAGGGAGAAGGAAATCATATCGAAATTAGTTTCGATAACCCATCAGCAAAAATGACATTTCATTGTCAAAACGGCTCCCGGAAAATGGACGTCCACTTTCCAGAACAACATGAAATTTCCTACAATACTATCTCTAGCTAAATTTATGTACTAATTTTAGAGAATTAACATTTGATCATTTCGATTGACTTCAATTATTTGTAATGACTCTGACTTCCATGAAATCGTAACGATTACAACTTTAATTTTATTTAATCACTCTAATATAGAACTTTCTCGGAACTTCAGTTCTTCCATATTTCCGAAACCTCGTTCCCAACAGCACTTCTCTTCCGCCTCGAGCGCCTCATATCTCTGGATGTGCGGTTGCAACAGATTTTCAATCGTCAACTATTTGATGTGTTCGTTTCAGTGAGTTCACTTAAACTGCCTCTTAACAGTTTTCGTTGAATCTCTCTATGACAAACGATCAGACTCAAATAAATTTAGGAACATAGGCTCTCCGTATTATTTCCTACATTACTCGCTTTTTGCCATGAGAAAATCTTCTTTAGAACTTAATTAACTATATTTGTTATTCAGTAATTTAATATCAGAATTCACTTTCATTTCAATCATTAACAATGATACAAATTTTGTATTGTAGAAAGTTATCAAGAGTAACTCATTTTTATGGCTGCGATCATATTGTCTAAATGAACACATTAAAATTTATGTTTTTTTTTTGTCTATATTTCAATTTCATTTAATTTGATGCAAGAATGGATTTATTTGTCTTGGTTTTTTTAAATACTTTCATTAAAATTAGTATGTTTATATGTGTGTATATATAAAATTATGTATTCTAGTTCAAAATTTGTATTCGAATCTTAACCCTTTTTCCTGTCACCAAACGAGCTTAACTTTTGTACGTACGTATTACTTCGATGACAATGTAATACGACGGTATATTTAAGCAATAGTGGACGTATGAGGGTTCTTCGCCATTATACTAAAGATTTAACTTACTTCCTGCAATCCGATAGAGCAGATATTCTGTATACTCATATAACTAATATGGCAATGAAATACTATGGAATGCTCAAGCAATGACGACATAGAAAGAGAACAGGACTTCTTTCTCATAGATTGTACTCAACTTCTAAGCACTCAACTTCTTCCTATCACTCAGTCGAGCTAAACAATTAAGTACTCTTATAAATACGATGACAACACATTGCTAAATTATGCCCAAGCAGTTACAAGCCTTGTACTTATCAACGTCTTATTCAGTTGAAATTTGATACACAAGTATATCTCAAGTAAAATTTAATCTTAAATTTCCTGACTAAGAAAAGTTAAAGAACTCTAAGTAAAAAAAAAAATAGATAATATTTAAAGAAATATTTATTTAAAAAAAGACTTATTTTTGGTCAGTTATTCGACAATTTCGATTTGTCTGAGCATTAAAGAAACCTCAGATAGCAATGATATATATATATATATATATATATATATATATATATATATATATATAGAATGTTTTATAGGTTTTGAAAATATTTCAGATAAGAAATTTTAAAATCATTCATTAAATTAATTAAACTATTGAACACTTATTTTATGACATGAAAGGTGAAATATTACTTATAGAAAATTAAGGTAACATGTTTAAAAGTTTAAAAATAACATAATATTAAAATATGAAGTACATGTTTCGAAACATGTTCGAAGGTTCATTCAGATTTTATAGAGCTAGCAGTTATCAACTTTATCAGCATTATGTATAGCTAAGTTCTAAATAATTCATTTTATTTCGCTTTTAATTAAGAGAATTTTTTTATCCCTTTATGATATCTATATAAAGGCAAATCATATTAATACAGTTATTATGATTTTATTTTTGAGAGAATATCCTTTTATCCTTTGTAAATTATTCAAAGAAAGTCATTAAGGAAAAATAAAAGAATTCTGTTTGATGGAGATTTTCAGGCATTTAAAATTAAGTTTCATGAAGAGATAAATAAACAAATAAAATGTTCAAAAAGTCAGTAATTTTCATAACATTTAATTTCAATAAATACATAAAATATTGTGTAACTTATATGGATCATTTTCATGATTAGAAACCATATGTGTTTGTTGAACGTAATCAGAATTAACAACAAGGAATTCTCAGTTCTGATTCTATGTCTCTTAACTTACTTTTCCATAATCATATTCTTGAGAATGAAGTAACACAAGGTCCTTTAAGGCCAGATATGTTCAAAAATACACATAAATATAGAAACTATAAACCTCATAAGAAATAAAAACTTTGGAAAAGGTGAGAAATTTGAATCTTATTAACGCCGCATTAGAAAGCAATGCAAAGTTTATTACCTTTTGCATTGCTTTCTAATGCGACGCCCAAAGTTGTTACCATGGACTTGTAATTTATAACTATGGTAAAGTCCATGTAGAAACTAAAATATCACACTTGCTAGTTAAAAACACTGAAACAGAGAGAATTTTTAATATTTGTTTCTGAAATTAAATTTTGAAAATAAAATGCTATAAACTACCATGAAAAAGTACAATTTTACTTTATTTCATCAAACAACTCTCCATTCTCAATTTTTTCGTTTGCTTTCCTTGAGTGTGTCATAAAGCCATGTCAGGATTCTTTTTTTGAGGGATTTTCAGGTTCTGTGAGTGATAAGCAGCACATATTTCAAATTAATTTTAAGCGAAATATTGCTATAATACGGAGAAAAATTTGAATTTTATTATTGAAAAAGCTGGTTGCTCCATTTAAGACAATCTCTACAAACAGAAGAATAAAACCAGCTACCTTTCGGCAAAATTTAGAGATTAAAGTGTTTAGACTTTCATTCAGGAAATATAAGTTACTGGCATATTTGAAATGAAACATATATTACTTATATAATTCAATATGTAAGGTTGAAAAATAATATTATGTATGAAAAAAATGTAATGAGAAAGAACTTCTTTCGAAGACTTGAGAAGAGATATTTTAAAATGTTATAGATTCTACCCAAAGTTTAAGGAGTTAAATGTGTATATATATATATATATATATATATACGTATATACATACGTATATACATATATTCGCTCATGACATTCAAAAGTTATTAACCTCTAAACGTTAGTACCCACAGATATTGCACTCTAAAGCATTATTCTCTGATCGAGACCTAAAATAAAGAATGCTGAAATGGCGAGAATCCCAATAACTATGCAATCAATTTGAAAAACTATTTCAATCTGGCATTTGTGCGCTCTGTGAATTGATTTGTGATTGTAATCTCTCTAATCTGATCATGAACGAATAAAGAATTTTAACATATGAAAGTCTTCGTTTTACTTCAGAATCGTCTCACACAGATGTATATATATATATATATATATATATATATATATATATATATATATGAGTGATATATATATATACATATATATATACAGGCTGTTTCAAATATTTGCACAAAAAAATTCTAATTTTATCACCATAGAGGTAAAAAATGACAGCTTTACTGGTGAGTATGCAACCATTGTGTGTTGGTGAATAGAGTAAAAGTACAGTTCCTTCAAACAAATGAAACGTGATTAGATAAATAAGATGAATATTTCAACGAATTGAATTATTGATAGACAATTATATATGAAATAAATTGGGAAGGAAATAGAGGAGATAGAAGATAAATTGACAAGTTGATTAGTTTAGACGGAGTGAATCATCGATAATTAATCGTCTGAAAATGATTCTTAGTCAAGTGCTAAGGTACGATGCTACAGTTAGCTAGAATTGTTGATATCAGAACGAGTGATTTGAAGATAAGACTTCATTTTTAGATCATAGTTAGGATTGATGAGTAAAGTCGGATTTGAAGCAACCATTTATTCAGCCTTCTGTAAAGTATTTTATCTTGGTCTTATGTATCTAAGTGAAAGTTCAGCCCGTATTAGCTATTTACTAAATAGAAGGGACAGTAAATTAAATAGAGAGGATGGTCAAAACTGATACTTTCAAATAAAAAATTCTCTTACATAATTTAGTTTTAATTAAATATCAAACTTCATTTACCATATAATATAAATTTGCCTAGATTACAGTAAATGTGTTTATTTATAATCACAAATTATTATTATATAATTACAAAACATGTTATTTTGCAGTACGTTTTACGGCTGGCTTAAGCGTACGGAAAATAACATTCACAGGTGTGCTCCAGAGAGTTCAAAATTTGTAATTGACTTAAACCACCACTACTCGACACTGCTGAAATATTAAACATGCATATATACAACCCAGATGACAATATAATAATTCTGCAGTATGCTCCAAGTTGTGATAAACTTGTTATATATGGGACCTGAGCCTTGAAAACAAAGCGGGGCAATTAAGTTGATATATTTCATACACGTGTCGTGTTAGATATCGTAGTTAATTATTTTGAATTTTTAAATTTTGAGTAATGAAGGAATTAAATAAATATAACTAAAAGCATAATTGCTTCCATCTTTAATAAAGTTTTGACTAAAGGTAAAAAACTAAATATATTTTAATTGTAAATTAAATAGCAGAATTTATAAATTTTACAGTTATATTTCTTTCATTCTCATGCATGCAAGCAGCTACGCGTTTAATGTATCGGTACTTCCGGCAACATGTAACGCAGTAGCCTAGTGGTCTGATCTGTATACTTGGTTTTTAGTTATGGGTTCAATGTTTACTACAAAGATCTGCCGCTAATGGGGCTTTAGTATCGTTAAATCTTCGGGGCCTAAGTCCTTGGATGGCATGTAAAGTGAAGTTGGTACAGAGGGGGAGCAGCACATGTAAATGTCTTTGTCACTTGACCGAGGCTCAAAATTACGAGGTCTATCGACACAACCCTCATGTTGCTACTAGTACGTTCATAAAAACTAAATTACTGAAGTAACATTACCGTCTTGAGCAACTGTACAACATTTTATACTAGCAAATTGTTTTTGACAATTTTTGAGTCTATTTTTAAATAAAAGTTTTGATTTAATAATATTTTTACTTATATATTTTTTGTGTTTTATTTATTCTATTTTCATAGAAGACCTAGTCCGTTTTTCGAGGTTAAACTGAACTTACTTGGAATTACATCTTCAGTTCTGCAACATAAAACCTCTTCACATAAATTACAAATATAATAGACTTGATTTTATGCAATGGATAATGCACATCTATATTGTATTAAATGCAA
>BMAW01015108.1:12305-35694 GCA_019974015.1 Nephila pilipes | reverse complement strand
TGATGCTTCGTTCAGTTACGTATTGCTGATTATTGAAGTTCATAATATGTCTCATAATAATATGATGCCATGTTCATATTATGTGTATTACCACTAATATAGATATCAATGCTCATAATAAATATTATAATACGATCGTCATCAGGTTCGTATATTATGTATTATAATATGATGTCAAGCTCATAATATGTATTATAATATGATGTCAAGTTCATAATATGTATTATAATATGATGTCAAGCTCATAATAATGATTATATGAATGTAGTTCATAATGCCATTAATTGCTAATATGACTAACGTGCAACTCATAATATATAAATGATTCAAGTTCAAATATGTATATTCAATATCATAATTTATAAATGTAATTTTTATTTTTTATTTCTTTCTTTCTTTTTTTATTGTCTTTGATGCCAAGGTTTGCTTTTTTTTCTTATTTTGAAGTAAATCTTCTGGCTATTTTGGTCATGTGTTCTTTCAGATATTTGTTCTCTTTTCTTAATTGTTAATTAAGATGCATTTTCTTGTTTTTGCAGGGTTTAGGATTTTGAGAAAATAATTTTCTTGTTCTTTTCTAAAATCTAAAACGATTAATGAGATTAAGATATATAATATTATATATATGTGTGTGCTAGTTTGTGTGTGTGTGTGGTAAGTGATGATGATATTATTATTGTGTGTATTTATTGTGTTATTGTGTGTGTGTGTGTGTGTGTGTATAAATGTATACTGTCTTCCAATTTTCCATATCATACGTAAAACACAAACAATGGTATATTTAAGCAGAAAAAGATAAGCTAGCTTTATTTTTGTGGCAATACAAACGTTTTCTTTCTGTGAAATCTTCATCATTTTTTAGATACTATTTATAATCAGTGGCTGAGTTTTATTTATGTCAATAAACATTCATATGCCATTGAATTTCAGTTTAACTTAAATTTCCAAAGGATTAATGGTCATAATGGTTTTAAAAAATTTGATGCATTTTATTGTACTATTTTATTAGAAATTTTTAATAATTTACATGATATCTAGAAACTGATTAAATTTTTTATTCACGTTGCGGGAAGAATAAATAATCAATGTTTATAACTTATACCATAAGGGACAATCATTTTACAAAAACAGATTTATAAGGTGCATGCAATATTTAGCATGACCTATTGGTAGACACCTAACTACAGATATGTGAGAAAGTAGGAGATAAGTAACAGGACATTTTATGATACTAATACAATTTATTGACATAAAAAATACATAAATGATATTAAAGTAACGTTAAAATATAGAAATATCATTTGATGACTTGACCAAATAATTGGAAGAGGTGGCAACTGGCGTCAGAAGCTGATCGGGTGGACTTTGATGCTAATCATTATGCACTTCTGGACAAAGGATAAATCAGCTTATTTGTATTGGATATTTTCACACATGACCGGTTGGCTTGTGTAGGAGCAATGAATGCTCACATTTTTGGTGGAAAACGTGCAAAGAATATAAGACGTCACAATTTATAACGAAGAATCACAAAAGAAGAACAGAGTGATATAGGAGACGAACCAGGAATTTTTAACGTATTTTTTCTTACAACTTTATGCTACCGAAACATGAGGGCATAGAGAATATACATATTTAATGTTCATCAGCCTTTTGAATGATGTGTCTTTAATGGAATGAAAGCTCGAACACATGTCTCAAATGAAACACCACCGAATATATTCAGTTAATATATTCAATTTTTTTTTTTATTTTACTGTCGAAAACTGTAGTAAAACACTTTGAATTTCAAATAATGTTGCATTAAAGCAGTAAATATATTTCTGCAGAATTGTATTTCAGAGTTGAAATATACTGAGATTTAAAAATATTCAGCGAATGTGAAAAAATATATGGGAATATATAAGAAAAAGATAAAATGTAATTTTACGTAATTTAAGACTTCAATCTTTTAAGTTTTTTCATCATTTGCCTTTATTACGTAGTACATAAATCGTCTCATATTGCATGAAGAAAAAAAATAAAATTTCATTCATACAGTGACTATCTTTTTACACAGTTATATTTGACGCCTAAAATACTACATAATTTAAATATATTCAAAGGATAGGGAAAAAAGAAGTCGCAACCCAGTCTACAGAGAAGAGAAAAAGCAATTTGAATTTAAAACTTCACTCTTTTCCTTTTCTTCTTCATTTGATATAATTACATTGTAGAAGCTATCTGATGTTTCGGATGAAGTAAGAATTTTTTTCTCTTAGGGCTATACATTTGAAGTTAAAGAGAATTCTTTTAAGAGGTATCGCTTAATGCTTAATTTTTTACATGGGGGCCATCTAAATACGAATAAATACTTCTATTACTTTAAAGTTGCAAAAAATATATCATAGTAAAATGACTAGGAAAACGCTTTAAATAGTCTAGTCTACAAATTATGCGTGAATATAACATTACTTATTTTAAAAAAAGAAACAATATGAATATTAAATTTAAATTTATACTAAAAATAAATAAGTTTAGGGAATTAATTTTGATTTAGGTGCAGAATGCGCATTTGCCTTTGTTGTATATAAGGTAATTCCAAAATAATCATCGGATTTAAATATATATTATACTTCTAAAGAAAATATTACAAATAAGTAAATGAACTTTAAAAAAAGGGGAAGTTTTGCAATTTTTTCTCGACTAGATATAAATGCACGGAATACATCTATAAGGTAATTCAACTCTTCCCAGAGGCATTGGAGCATGTTTTAATTCTTTGTCTGCATTAAATACAAATCGATTTTGGACGTAATTACTTATGTAAAAGTTCCCAAAATATTTGTTGCGAAATGCAGTGCTAACGTTTATTGAGGCGTGTGGATTTCTGTAGTAAAAGAGCAAAACAGTCTCAAACTCTATCCCCCATAAAACTTTTGTTATTCGTTTTTGTAAGGTTATTGTTTAACAGCTAAACTATAATCAGAGCGCATAAACATAACAATAAAATAATGAGGAGATAGATAACATATCGGTTTATTCATTCATTTTAAATCTTGCTCTGTCTTTGTCTATCCAACTTGAACGCATTTGTAATCAAGTCAAATCGTCAATATTAAAGATAAATCTTACCTGAGTGAGTTAACGTGACCGTGTGAGTTATCTTGTCATGACTGGGGAATAGAATGATTTCTTATTTCTTACTCACTCTGAGAGATCCTGGATCTTTACACAAAAATAATCAATGCACGTGCTTGCACGTCAACGCACTATTAAATATAAACTTCTATCTTCTTACGTGTAACTTTTCAAACTCCCATTTATTCAATTTAGCTCGCTTATTATTAGCCACCCAAGAAGCTATTGTTGACGTACCAAATTTCAATTTCTTATCGTATGCTTTAATTTTAATTACATTTAGCTTAAATAAATTCAATTTATTAATTTATCATTTGCTTTAATTTTAAATATACGTGGCTGCTATAATATTCAGTTTACAAATTTATCGATTCCTTTAATTTGTATTACACTTAGCTAAAATACCTTTAACTGAATAACGTATGGTTTGCTTTAATTTTAACCATAATTTGGCTTAAATATATTCAATTTAATAATTGATCATTTGCTTTAATTCTAATTACATTTAGTTTAAGTATATTCAGTTTAGTAATTCATTGTTTCCTTTAATTTTAATACCGGAAAAGTTTACTATTGCCAAGTTCTCGAAATTTCATCGTTTACTTTAAGTCTTATATTTAATTGTGTTATTTTAATAATAATTATAAAAATAGCGCACCTTCGGCAGTTCAATCTGTTTTTTGAAAAACTTTGCATATAACTTTTTGGTATCTATTTTGCCTTTTTATTTCTACTACTCAAATCCTTAAAATTCATTAGTTCAAGGATTTGCATATACGGCATTGCACTTCGTTGCTTCGAGATATTGTTTTTATTCGATTAACTTTTGAAAAAATTTCCAAAATTAGTGCATAGAAAATAGCGGATAACCCAACGTTTCACAACTATATTATGGCAAGTACTTGGGCTTACCAGGTCTTGTTCTTTTATGTAACTAGTCTGCATGAATTGGTGCAAAATCCTCTGATGATTCGATGTAGACTATTTGAGTGAGCTCTCCATTGAAACAAATGATGAAGATTTTGTATATTCTAAAATTGAAAATTCTTTCAGGTTAGTAGCTACTATTTTGAGGTATATGACTCATGTAATAAACCTTTTCTTACTATTTACTTATGAAGAAGAAATTTGTTGAAGCCCATCTGGTAGTTTATAAGGAAAAATTAAAGTATGGAAATAAAAGTATATCTACTTCTCCTACCTTTTAGCACTGGTGATTCAGTAACCACGAACTTGTGATCAGCATCATTCGTTAGAGTCATCGGTTCGAATCCCGATGCCACTGAAGATCCGCTGCTTAGTGTGACTGATGCACAATAAATCACGTGAAGTTCTATAGCCTGCCGTCAACATGATTTGGATGTTTGGAGACCAAATGCGACCTTAGATGTTGTCTTCGTCACTTAACCGAGGTTCAAAATTACGAGATCCGTTGTCCGTAGCCTTCGCGTTGCTGCAAAGCGTGGCATTAATAAGTGATAAAATAACCTATGAGCACTAGATAGTGTAATTAATATCAATTAATTAATGAGAAAAGATACCTGAATTATTTAATTAATGATAAATAACTGACTTTTAAAATGATATATTTATTTATCTGTTGAAAAGAACATTTCCCATTTATGATGAATAATGTTTTGCTGTTTACTTATTTTACGTGGCATTTCATGTGGATCATCTTTTATGGTATATTTCATTAACTCTCAACCATATTTGAGGAAATTTTGAATACAATAATGAATATAAATTAAATAAATAACTCCGAAGGTCATTTGGAAAAGGTTAATCAAGTAACATTTAGGAAATATATTTTCTGGTAAGAACTCTGTTTATTTTGCCCTTAATTCTATGATACAAAGTATTAATCTTATAAATTGATTCATTATTTAATTATCAATTTTTTTCTTATTACAAAACATTCCTAATTGTTTCTTAAAGCTATGAATCAGTTTATCTTCAAAATGTTCGATTGTCTGTATAGATTTAAGTAAATGTGAAGCTAAAAAAATATATTTGTTTTTAATAACCGAGAACGATGGTAAGGATATTTCTATACGTAATTTTTATACTCTTCTCTCTCATTTACAGTATAAATAATTCCATTTTACCTAAAATATATTCAATTTAATAATTTCTTGTTTGCATTAATTTGAATATCTGAAAAAAATATTATTGTCCTTTTCAATGATTTACCGTTTTCTTTAGTTTTAATATTTAGATAAAAATTTTGATTTTAATCAGACTCATTTGTTTTAGTACTTTTGTTATAAGAAATTTGCACTTCTCTTGGTTCTGAAGAAGTTTTACGACAAAAAAGGATTGTTCTAGAGAATTCAAAAATGGACTCTGATATAGTAGAGAATTTATATATATATATCTGTGTGTATGTGAGTGTGTGAGAGTGTGTGTGTATTTAAATAACTGAACGA
This sequence comes from Nephila pilipes, assembly GCA_019974015.1. Taxonomy (NCBI): domain Eukaryota; kingdom Metazoa; phylum Arthropoda; class Arachnida; order Araneae; family Nephilidae; genus Nephila; species Nephila pilipes. The sequence continues at coordinate 30,145 of BMAW01015108.1, read as the reverse complement.
GTTTAATTAAAGAGTTTCATTTGTTAAAGTGAGGTGAATTTTTCAGTGTCCACTTATTAGTAAAATACACTGAAAGTGTTTCAATCGGTGACTAATTTTTGACAAGCAAAGACTAATTGTTGAAACCAAAAATGATTACCTTATCGCACTAAATAATTGACTGTAATACTGACTGTATTGATTGAAAGAAATTGATAACTCATATTTAGTCATAAGTGTTATTGAATTGAACTAAAGGTAGGTGCAGTACATTATACAAAGAAGATAGAAATAGGAAGAAAATAAAGGTTTCCTAAGCAAATTGGAAAAATGTCAAGATAAAGAAATATCTCATTAATTTAATTTTCAATAAGACGTATTTGTGTACATTTATATACTCATAATCTACAACAATGATAATCTTATTAATAATTTATCGCTTAATCATACTAAGCGATTGATGTAAAGATTCCGGAACAAAAATACTTGCAGCAACAATAAGTTGATGTGATAACCCATAACTTTACGAAGCCAAATTAAAATAACAATAAATTTATATTCGTTAGTATTATTTCTTGAAGTTGATTAACTAAAATAAGAAGATTTTTATTATTATTTTGTCTAAGGAATGATAATAAAATTGAAATATGCTGGATACGAAGGGAATAAATTTGATTTCGATATGGAAAATAGTTATAATAATTCACCGGCATTAATTAACAAACGAAAAAAGGTTGGTTTTATTTTTATATGTTTAGGATTAATATGCCTCTTATTCATATAGAAGTACATTTCACAAATTTCTTTTTTTCCATTTAGATTCAAATTTTTCTAGATTATTTATTTAACATTAATACACAAATACGTTTTACTTCTCAATATGCACTTATCTTTTTTTCTTGATAAGGAAATCCATAAGTAAATAATCCCAAAATTCATTTAATTATAGCTTTGTTCCTATAGAAAAGCATTTATTAATAATTTATAGAAGAAGATTTTCCGAAAAAGTCACACCATTAAAATTTAGCACTTGTATATATATGATTTCGCACCTAAAAAGAATTTAGTATGAGTTTTTGTTGTTTGAAAAGAACTCAAATGGGAAATTAATAAATGAATTTAATTAACCCATTTTATTTGTGTAAGAAACTTACATAAATCATATCCCTTGATAATAATGGTTCAATTGATTTTATTTAAAAAGAACATTTTGATAATTTAAAATAAACCTCAAATACATTTATAGATTAAATTATCCATATATGATTGATTATACATATGAGCAGGGATGGACTAGATTATTGACGGGGTATCATTTTGCGAAAATGGAGGCTAGAGATGGGGCTCCCTTTTAAAATGATTGCCTACATTAGTTAACTTTGCATTTCCAAAACGGTATAAATTGTACCTTGAAAATCAATATCTCTCTCTCTCTCTCTCTCTCTCTCTCTCTCTCTCTATATATATATATATATATATATATATATATATATATATATATATATAAATATATATATATATATATAAATTCACTAAAATGTGGACTTTATTCAATTTATTTTTATGCTAATGTCATATTATCTACAGTTGCAATTGCATTTAATTTATAACCAGTTTAATAAAACTAAAGTACCCAGCAGCACATTCTTACAATCCATTTGATAATAGAGATGAAGTAGATTGTATAGATTTCTTACACATCACAGTCTGCAAATTAATGACTGTCGAAGAGCATCTTTATTTTCTCCTTTAAATCTTAATGTAAGAAAAATTTTCTCACAAATATAAGTAGATCCGAAGACAGAGATCACTTTCCTAGCAAATTCTTCCATACATAGAAGTTTTCCAGCAGAGAAAAAATTTTAAAAATTACAACTAACTTCACAATATTAAATATTTCTTTCAGAATGGGATCTAACTACATATCAATAAGCGCAAGCTGTAGCTCCTCAAGTGTTGCGTCAGTAACAACAGTGTGGGTATAAGGGATCGAATTGAATTTAGGCTCAATTTTCGGAAAAACATGAAATCTTCTTGTGATCTCCTCCTCCAAACTCTACAGATGATCACTAAACAGATATACTTTCAAGCACTTTCTTTTTACCTAATGTAGGCTACACGATAAAAATTGCTCTTTCGCGTTTACCTTGTTCATAGACTTAGTTTTGCTTTAAATGATTTTACGCACGAGAAGGAAATTTCGGATAAAGGTAAACTTTTCTGCCTGTCTTGGCTCCCACCCGCCAATTTTTTTTAGAAGAGCGCATAAGGCCCATCATTATTTACCCACCCCTGCATTAGAGTATGATCTGTTTTATGAGTCAAGCTAAAACAATTTTCCCTTAAAAAAAATCTAGATTTTTTTTTTCAATTAATGTAACATTCGGCATTCCGAAACAATAAGTGCTACTTACATAATTGAAATTTGTATTTTGATTATCAAATATATTAAACAGAAAATATAATTAAATCTGTCCGTGTTTATCGGTATAAACAGCAAAAAAGACATATATGACTGGGTTCAACTGCTTCAAGAATAATTTGCTTATCACTATTTAACGGAATTTGACTTTTCCATTAGCTTAAAACCTTTTCGGAAAACTTCCACGAACTTTTATTGAAAACACATGTAATCTCATTTGGAATGAAATCACATGTGCATTTTTCTGAATAAAGCAAAAGGGGAATGAATATCCTACATTTGCTTATTTCTTTTCTAATGAAAACTCCTGATTAAACTGCGATAGAGTTATCCTGACGTACAAGGCGAAACACACAAATACACATTATGTCTCACATCATCCATTTTACTTTTACAGACTATCAATTATAAGTTTAACGATGGGTAGTGAGAGGAAAATGAGAATTAAAAAAACTTGATCTCATGTGTACGACGTTACAAATTATCTCAATGAATATTGAGAACATTGCAGGTTAAATTTAATGTATATATATATATTAAAAGAAACATACATAAATAACCCACTCATCCATGTTATAAATTTGCGATGTCATATTATTATTAGCTGACTGTATTATAAAAATAATTTTATTAATTAAAAATAGCTGCTCTTATTAAGCGTAATAAATATAGTATCAGTGATAATATCAAATAAACTATTATGAAGTGCTATGAAAATATGCTATTATTCTCCAGGACAATTTTGTTATGGGTTATGTTGAAAAAGTCCTAAGAAATATGACAATGTGTGTGAAAGATCCGCATTAATAGGAAAAAAAAAAACTATTTAATTAAATTTATTTTAGTGAAATACGAAATAGCAATCAAAAATAAGAGAACAGAATTACTAAGATAACAGAATTATTGTTATGTGTAAGAAAATTATTTGTAATATAAAGGAATCTGTCGTTTCAAAAATCCTGATAGTTACAATATCAGAAATTTTGAAAAATCTACGAAAAAACGCGTAATACACATGTATGCAAATTTCCAAGGATTTTTGAGATGACAATAGAGTTTAAACTTGAAAATTTATAGAATTTATAATTTCTACAATTTAGAGGAAATAAATTAAAACAAAAACGAAAAACCTGATTTTATATTATGTAGTTTTGAGAAAGAAACACAGTTAAGTGGTAATTAATTTTTTGAAAAAACAGTCATATTCATGCTTCTAATCAAATTGATGAAAAAACCATTTAAGTATTAAAATATTCATGTTTTTCTACTAATAACTATTTATCATTGCTAATATCTACTATTATATTCCCTATCCTTCTAATCAAATCTTAAACTTCTGCAGTTAGTGAATATAATATATTTAGGTATCAAACATATGATTTTCGAGAATGTGGTCCTGAAATCTCTTTAAATGGGCTAATTTTTTTAGGATTAAAAGTTTTTTCATCAACATAAATCAGTGTAACTATTCTATCAAAAACTCCCATATATAATGACGCTTTCTTTTTATTATAATCATAATGAAAACTTCTGTATACCAAATGATTAAATATACTATTACATTCTTTGGGAAAACTTCTCGTAAGCTTGTGTTAACAACCGTGTTTTTTTTCTTGTATAAAATCAATCACTATTTCGTATAGAAAATACTAATAAATTTTATCAAATCACTTCCATTCAGTCAAACCTAACATAAATCTCAACAACGTATTGTTTTTGGTTTGCCTAGGGGTAACAATCAGAAAAAAAAAAACATAAATGTTTCATACGTGGTTCATTATTATTTCTATATAATACAACTACAACCTTTGTTAGCAGTTCTCTTATGATATATAGATGCTTATATTATATTAGTAGATATCTATCTGCTTGTTTTCAAATCTTTTATACCCAAATTCACAGTTGGTGTTAAAATAAAACATAAAAAATCAGATAAAAAAATAGAAAAAAATCCAATCATACGGCTGCCTTGTCATCTTTTTCTTGGAAAAAGTAATTTTGATGCATGCAAGAACCATTTATGTAGTGCCTTAATTATGCAGTGAACAACAATTATCATCGTTTGAACAGAAAGGAATTTAGTGTTTTGCTCCGTTTATTACTAAAATCGAGGATTCTACATTTAAAGATGTGTTTACGACAAAAAATTATGTTTGGAAAAAAAAAACTTCACTTATGGGAATTTTAAAAAGACCAATTCAAATATCATGAAATTTTCTAAAATTCTTAACACCAAAATATCATATGACTCCTTACAAAGTTTCAAGCAGTAACTAACAGATTTAATATTTAAAAAACTAATACTGGTAAAAGTTTGCGAAAATTATTACAAAACACTATAGATTACTTTAACAAGAAAGCAGCTATTATAATTATATCGGTATCGTTAATTATGCAAAAAATAAGTTTTCTCCATCAGTGTCAATCTTTAAGATATATTTAATTCTATAGACATTGAATATCTCATATAAGTTCTTAATTCTTAAGAATCTCATTATTAACAGATATATTTCAAATGAAAAATTTATGCTCTCAAATAACTTAATTCTAAAAGAAAATTATATTATATTTAATAATAAAAAATCTAAGCGAAAAAAGTTATACCTCAAAGTGGGCTGGCGAGTAATAATGTGGCTAATATATACATTTTTACCAAAAAATTATATTAATAATTCTTACTTTACTTTATTTAGATATGAGTATTGATGATATCATATTTGTTATTACAAAATAGTAAATAAACTTTATTTACATTTTTATCAATCTTATTTAAAATTATTATATTCTAATAACAATATTATTGAAATGAGTACATAAATATTTATTTAAAAATTACCGGTAAAACATTTTTCTGAAATTTATGAAAAGAGGAGAAACTTTAATTCTTTCGTATACGATGTACCTTTCTCATACTGGTAAAGTAGTAATCTGTACTTTTACAAATATTAGAGATAATTAACATAACATATAACAAAATATTAGTTAATAAGTATTCCTATATTGGTGAAATCTTGTACAATCTATATATGGTGTAAGTTTATCATAAAATATGCCTACAAGCTAATTATCATATTAATTTCTTTAAGAACAATCTAAAATATAAAATTTTTAAATAAATTATTTTTTATTTATTTTATGACGTAATTTTTATTTCTCATTTTACAATTCATAAATAATTTCGTAAGTTTGTATATTGCTATTCGTTATATTTTTAAATTACTTTATTTTCATTATAATTTAGCGATTTTATTTAATATTAAATTTTGTAATTCACATTTTTTTGTAATAATCTATTTCTTATGCAATTTTCATTCTAAATTCAGAATATAGAAGTCTTTACGAATTCAATCAAGAATCCTTTAGTTTAAGCTCATGAATTTGTTGGCTTTAGAAGACATGATTAAATTTCTCCGTTTTGTACGCAGTACGTAAATTTTTGTAAAATAAATTTTTAAAAATTATTCTATGTTTAATATTTTATTTGTTTAATATAATTGTGCTAAATATTTTACTTAGATGTTTTAATTAACATTACTTATTTATGATTTTAAATTGTTACTTTTCTGTGATTTTTTTTTCTTTGTTCAAATGGATTTGCATTGTTACCTAATTTTATAATGTAAATTATTCGTGGGATTGTTTATATATATATATATATATATATATATATTGAATAGATTTGTAAAATCGAAAACTAGAAAATTTAATCAAAATAACTTGTAGAGACTCATCCATTGAAGAAGAAATTTTAAAATTATGAAAATATTTCAATTGGTGGTTTGATGTGCAAAACATCTGCGCATGTGGAAGAGCGGATAGCCCAGCTGTCTCTGTACATGACGATCTGATTGCTTTTGTGCGATAGAACGTTGTTAACCATTAAGCAGAAAGAATGATAGCATTCAAAATACATCTTGTGTATATCATCTCAAAATTGTAGTAGAGGTTTCAAAGTGTAAGATGTGTAAAATATGTCAACCAGGATTATGTTGACCAAGTGTCACAACCGTTTCTCAAAACCGATATCTGAAAATAACTACAAGACGTCGGATGGACATTTGTACCAAATAAATGAGTTCAGGAGTTAAAACCGCCGTAGGATAACGAATTTCCAGACAAACGTGTTACAAGAGAATAGTAGAGCTGATAGGTGTCATTCTGGACGATTGAACATATCTATATTTCTTTGAGAAGGCGTCTGTGATTGCTCAAAGATGAAATGATAAAATTCTTGAGCCTTATATTTGATTATTTTAGGTTCTGTTTGCTATTATTTCATACTTAAAGATGATAACGCGCCTTGACTCTATGCGAATTGTCATAGTAAGTTTGAATAATCAATATATAGTATTCTTAACTGTCAGCAGAAACTCGCACCTTATTAAATTCTCAAACATCTCATATTTATTTTATTTTATTTACACTAAAATGTTAAATTCTCTTATGGCTAGTTTTCTAAAAAGCTTTCTCTATAAGAGTAAATAAGAATTTTATCTTATTTTATAATCGTTTTATATTCATATATCAAATTTCCCATTATTAAGCCAGATTTCTTTTATCAAACACATAATTACCAATCATGCTTAATTTTTGGACACCAGTATTCGAGGAGATATCTTGAAGTTATAGCTATTACTGAGAAACAATGAGGTACCTGAAAAACATTTATTTAACGTATTAATTTATCCTTTTGTACATAATGTTGTTAATTAGGTTATTAATGTTATTTTGATTGGTTTCATGAAGCCATAATTTCAAATGATTCGCAGTATGGAAAAATATAGTAGAAAATGTACTGAATTCTACAACGACGGCCTTCGGAATCACTAGAAGCGCTGAGGAAAATGTATATTTCTCGATAGTGACTATGTAGAGAACTTTTCAGAATAATAAATAAAAAGTAACAATTACAGCTTTTCGATCATCCAGGTCAATAATTAAGACTTTACAATACTGCGAGCTATGTCATTTAATGGCTTCCTGAAACCAAATAAATCTACTGTAATAGCTATAATTTACAATATTATCTACATAAGTATCAAATTATATGCAGAATAAATATTCTCCAGATATCTTTCTTACGTATCGGTATTAATTAAAATCATACAAAGTACCGTTGTATAGTAAACAGAGAAGTCTACATGAAACTAAAAATTGCTTAAGTGACAGCGAGGTTTCTTCTTCGAGAAGTGTTGTCATTCGTTTTTTTTTTTTTTTTTTTTTTTTTTGTGTGTGTGTGTGTAACTTAATATCACACGTTTAATATTAATTAAGTACACTCTGAAAAAAAAACTATCTGATGAAGTTCTAACAATAATCTTTACGTATTTGACTGATTAAGTGGAAGGCACCTGATAAAATGTAAATGTTTGATATATAATATATTATATGAATAAAAAATTTCATTCTCTTTCTTATGTATTCGTAAAAGAGTAAAACAATGTAATTTTATATGTAATCGTGTGAATCCTATTTGGAAATAAATAATACTTAGAAGAGCATCTGCATCTGATTTTATATGAAACACATGTAACTGATTTGTTTTTGAAATGAGATTTGTAACCAATGAGTCATTGTTTGCAGTAAAAAATTCTCTTTCTCTTATTTTCAAATGCAAACGCACAATTCAATATTTTATTCAGTGACGTATTTTCATATTTTCCATGTATAAGAAAAGCAAATGAAATAGACATGCGTAAGATATTGAGTAAAAATGTTTTCCGTTTGTGCCTTTATATATTTTGTCTTGTTTGCAAAGCCGTTATGCTTAATAATTGGGGGGGGGGAGTTTTTTTTAAATTGAATGTAGTTCAGAATGGTGGAAATACCAATTAAACATTCATCTAATGTAAGCAAATGCATTTTGCTTCAATACAAATGAATAATCATTTTCTTCATATGTATATTGAAACAAGACATAATATTGATCTTGGATAGCATTTTTTCTTAAAAATAACGGATCAATAATCACTGGCTTCTGCCTATTGCTTATTAAGTGAAAATTTCTGAACATTTTAATTTCTGTATAAATAAAAAAATAACTGTTCCATTCAAATTGAAAACTAAGAATTTTAGTTATTTAATAAAAAAAATTAGATAATTTATTATATAATGAGATGTAGAAGTTCATTTAGATTTATTTTATTTATAAAGAGTAATCTTTAATTCGTATATATAAAATACTTCAAGTTCTAATGTCTTAAAGTGATACTATTTAAGTTAAATATGTTTTTTTCACCCTGTTTACATTCACCATGTAGCATTCATTTCAGAAAAACACTTTCAAACAAATTATTATTTAACAGTTTAACACTTTTCAAAATATTTTAGTATTTTTAAATTTCGACGACTTCTACAAATTTTAATATTTTTCAGTAGCACTTTTTGTCTACTTCTACGAAGTATGTTTCACAATTATGTACATGGTCTTAGTTATAGTATAATATTCATAGTTTCAAAAAAGAATTTCAACCCTACACTACAACAAAAAGTAAGAAATAACGGCTGCATATAAATTTGTGGATTCTTAAAATAAAGCTTTTTGTCTAAATCCTTATTCGAGGTACAGAAATATCAAACGTAACTTGTACGTCCACTAAAAATGTAATTTCGAAGTGTTGTATTGATTAAAACAATCTTTAGCATCACGAAAACCAAGATGAAGAGGAAAAAAGTTTAAGACTTTGAATATCAATGAAATATGACTTAACACACTGTTAAATAAAATTTAAATAACTCGCAAAATAATGTACATGAATTTCACACTTTAGTAAACATATTTAGAAAAGTCATGCAATTAAAATAATATAATAAAGTTGTCCTCGATTCTTTGGCAACTTTTGTGTACTGTGTTCACTAAAAAAATATAATACCTAAGAGTCTTTCGAAATCATGCAAAAGTTGATTTGTAAACAGTATTCTCTCCCTCAACGGCAGTAGTTTTAAAATTAATACACTTAAGGCCTTATCACCGATCTATTCGACGACGTTAAAAGAGCAGTAAACATTTTATGGGAGCAATAATCTAGCTTCAGGGCATATGAAGAAGGAAAGTAGCGACAAGAGAGCGAAAAAGTTAAATAAAATACCAAAATTGAACATATTGATTTGAACAGAGAAATGCATGGTTGGTTGGACGCGAGAATGAAAAATTATTGTAGTAACTTATTCCACGTGAGCTTCAAACGTTGTTGACACTTAGAACGATTATTAAGGTTTTGTTCAATAAATTTCATTCCACCTATAAAAAATATATCTTAGAATAATAATCCAAGTAGTTTAATATATTATAGGTATCATAAGTAAAAACAATTCTATAATAGTGTTGTATTTTTATTAAAATGGTTTAATATAAAATTAATGTAATTTTTACTCATTTACAGCACTTAACTTAAGCTCCAGAATTCACCTACCGAGGCATTATATTTAGTGACTTGGATGTGCTTGAATTGTTTATACAAACGGTCGAAGTTTGCCACAGTTGGTGTCATATGCAGTCACAATTCATATTCTACATTTAATTCAGTTCCATGTTTTGTTTTATAGCAACGTATGTTGGTAATGAGTTTTGACTTAAATACGTTAACCACCCGAGAAGCAAAACCGCGAATTTGATCACACTCGTGGTCCTAAGAACTTTACAGTAACCTGAATCTGTTTTGCATACACATCGATTGAACAGTAAAAAAATGGAGCTATTCTTTCAGGTACATCACTGCTAATGTCGTTTCACAGACATCAGTAGTGGACACACGGAGCTTCTGATTAATTTTCAAAAGTAACTAAATGCATCTTTATAATTTTTTTAGTGAAGACTCCCGTCAAGTGGACTTTTTGATTTCTTGGACATAATGTAAATACTATGGAATTTCTATATTAGATTTCTCAAATATTCACTCTTTTATGTATTTGAATGCAAAAAATCCAAAAGAGTACAAAATATTAAAAAGGTTCTTACGGGATAACTCTTTTCCTCGGATGTATGAAAAAAATTTGTGATATTTTTGAAGACCGGAAAACCCACAAAAATTCATCAAAATAGGGGGAAAGTATATTAAAAAAACAGTCGAAAACTCCGATTCTGCTCAAACCTTCATAATTTCCCCTTTTTTTCTCTTTATGGCATTGATATACTAGGAGATAGTAGAAATGGCATGTAATTAACATTACATTCAAAAATCAAAGTGCTGGAAAATGGGAGACTTAATAAACATTAGTAAACTAGAGTAAATGATTTATAATTTTTATTTCGAAATTTTAATTTGACTCGTGGAACCTTGGGATTCCATAAATGATTTGAAAATCAATTGCTAGTCGAAGGCTAGACCAAAATTTTAAAAGAATTCTTTGATGAAATGAGGTGGTGTAATTATATCGATTCTGTCAAGCCCCATAAAATTTGAAGGATGATTGGGAGAAGTTTGTAAAATATTATAATCTACTCGGGTTGGAGAAGTTTTCTGCCTATTATCGAAAATAAAATTTCTAGTGAGTCCGCCAGTGTTTACAAATGGAGATTTGGACGCTATTATTTCTCTTAATATTAAGGACACTACTAAGAGTTTACCTGTTACACCATGAGGGTGTTGGAGGGAGTCCTCGATAATTACTGGTGTGATATTTTTATTTCTGAATAGATTTTAGGGAAGGTGAGAAAATAGTTTGAGCCTGAAAGAATATGGACTCTATTCTTGAACAAATTACCAAAGAGTCCCGTATGAGACAGAACTCATTGAAAGTAAATTTTAAATTTGTTCAAAGGATGTTCGGGGGTATCAAGAATCGAAACATAAGGACAGTTCGGAATATTCTTGAGCTGGTACCAAACATGCGACGGATAAAAACAGAGACAGGTAGAAATAGGTTTATATCAAATGAATGAATTATTTCCTTTCACTCCTTTAGAGAAAGAAGCTTATAATGCAGTTTGCCGTTCTTAATCCAATTCCAACAATTAATGTAAATCACAGATTCTGTTAAAATAAAATAAAGGAGCATACAATGAGACACATCTAAGTTGTGATTGATCATATTTCTACTTAGAGGTTTGGCAACGATTTGAATATTTCTAGGAAAAGGTATAGAGGTGGATTTTAGCATTTATTAAATGTCAGATGTGTTGAAGTTACTCTCTAAATTTCGAAGGGGGTTAAAATAATTATTCCTTTTAGTAGACTTGGCTCCAATAAGTGCAAGATAAATTGTTTATTCATGTCGCACTTAGAAGTAACTCGAGAGCAACAGGTGATGAACTTCATCATTTTGAACCTTGTGGAAGTGACGATGCGGGCATTTAAATTGGTGCTTCCCCTAGAAACTGTGCACTTCATCAAATGGAGGACTTCAAGCCTCGAAAGTGCATTGACTTCTCTACACAACAGGATAGCAGTGGTGTAGGGCACGAATCGGCAATACGATGGAAAACAACACTAGCCTCGAGTTTGAAAATAAGTCCACCGCGTCCACCCTATATATATTTTTTCTTATGAATACCCTGTATTCATAAGAAAAATATAATTTTTTTAATTAATTTATGTTTGTGATAAACGTTGTATCGAACAGAACTAGAGCCAACAATTGTGTGCAGATTCCTAACCCACTCGTAACTTACTAGCAATTTGTCGTAAGCAAGAAAATACTTTTTAAAATTCTTTTCCAGAATAGCTAAATGTTTTTCAATGGTTAGAAAAACAACTTTTACAAGTTGTTCTTCAGCCTTATAAATTTTAACACCATCATCCAAAGTTGCAAACATCGTTAGGTTTATTTGTTTTAAATTTCTGTTGCATAGTTCTAATTTTCTACAAAAACCATTAACTTTATCACTCGTATCCAATATATGTGTATTTGTTTTGTGGAGTTGAAGATCCAAGTTATTTAATTTCTCGAATATGTCGACCAAATTGCTCAAATTCATCACAAATAAACCATCTCAAAACCTTTGGGTTTCCGGTCTGTTTTCCTTTTCTAGGAAAATGATGATTTCTTCTCTTAATTCATAAACACGTTGCAACAATTTCCCACGGGATAGCCATCTTGCCTCGCAATAAATAGTAACGCTGATTGTACTGCATTCATGTCTTTACAAATTGCGGAAAAGATTCTTGATTTTAGGGGTCTCATTTTTTTGCAATTTCTCCGTAGTTAACTCAATATTCAGACCAGGACTCATTTCTTCGGAAATCAGAGCTTCTCTGTGAATCATGCAATGAATGCAGACGCATTATGTCATTTTTTTTGGCAAGTGCTTGTATAGTTTGGAACCTTCCGGACATTGAACGAGCTCCTTCGTTGCATATTCCGACGTAATTTTTCCATTCTATGTTTCTTCGCTTTTAAAAATATTTCAAATATCAAATAATGCGAGTGTTGTTGCTTTGAGTTCTATTGGTTTGTAGAAAAGTAGTTCTTCTACTATTGACATATCATCATGAAATTAAATATAGGCAATAAGATTAGCATCTTTGTTTATATCTGTCCCTTCATGAAGTTATAATGAAAACTATTTGTCACACAACTTTGAGAATAGCTGATATTGTACATCTTCAGATATATCACCAATTTGACGGGCATCAGTACAATTTGGAAAAGGTATGAACTGCAACTGTTTTGCAAAATTATGTCCAATCATAATTTCTACAATCTCAATTGTTGCTGGTAAAATAAGGTCTTTACCAATGGTATAAGCTTTTTACATCTTACTATTTTTTATGAATCCTAGTAAGAGACAATTAAATTTTTTTATTCGAAGGCAAAGTTTTCTTTTTTTAAAAAAATAATTTTTGCTTCTCAAATGATTTTAATTTTAATTCGATGAATTATCTGAGTTTTTTGTCGTTCTCAATATCAAACGTTTCCAAATGTCTTTAAGTTTATTAGGCCTCATGCTGTTTACCGCCAATATGTTTGAGTAAATAATGCACATGGACCTTTATTCTTCCTTTACCTCAGTAATGATAAACTCAAAATTTAAGTATTCTTGAGAATATTTTCTTGATTTTATATTCGAAACTATGCTCGTTTGTGTACTTGTTGATGCTTGACTATCATCTAATTCTCGCTTACGCCCGCTTAAGAATTTATCCATGATTTTGCATAAATTCTATGCCGTAAATATTTAATACAATGAATTACAATTAACACGAAAACATATATATAACATACATATTCACGATAAATTTGTTAGTGATAGAAGGAGCTGGAATTGTAACTGGCGTTATCGAACATTCCTCTTCTCCCTATGAGAAAACACTTATTCATACCTGCGCAAGCTCGAGACGGCATCTCGTCAACATTCCAGAATGTTCGAGATATATCGGAACTTCTCACGAAACCTCGAAAATGTCAGACATGGTGGACGAAAGAGCAATAAAAAGGCACTGTATTCTTGTTTTGTCGATGCTGAGCATTGGTGTTTCTAAACGGTGATCTTCAACGCCTATGTAATCTAGTCAAAGGTAAAAATATTAAACATCAATCTTATCAGTATGTTCTGGTCTGAGTGAGTTAACTTGAGATGACTTTGGATTCAAGTTTTTTTAGCTCTTATTCTCTTCGAGATACCGTGTTTGATAACAATCTAGATAGATTCACTCACGTCAACTACGTCTAAGCACTGTGTTAACCACTACTACCCGATCACTGCTAACTCTTAATATTCATTTCCCCGTCTTTTTTATATGTAATTCGTTAAATCCATTCACTACACTTTTAATTTTAATCTAGTATCCGTATTCAGGTTTTTTTTAGTTGAAAATGAGTTGGAACTTTTAATACGAAAATCAGAATGTAAACTCAGATATTAGTTAAAGAAAGGTGTACGAATAATACACGCGCACATTATAAGTTGTAGAGAACAATTTCATGTGGTGTTTGACGAAATAGTTTGATCTGACTTTTTCTATTGTCAAACTGATAAAATTCAGAGTTCATTGAGTTTTTGAAGCAAACAAAGATTGTTAACAGTTTTATGTTTTCAGAGTGTTTAAAGAAAAAAAAAAAACTTCATAATGAATTTTGTTCTACAAAGGAAATTTTGAATGATGCTTATGAATGACCAGATTTAGTGCGCGTGTTTGTTAAAAGCTGGAGGCACCGTTGAGATTAGGAGAGAGTTTCATTTTAATTCGGTCATTTACTTCCATTTTTTCTAGTATGTTATTATACACCCTCTAGCGATAATATAAAATTCTATATATAGAATCATGTATAAAATATTACTGATGGGATATTACATGGATTTATTTTAAGTCTATTGAATTCCTTTTAAAATGTTTTTCATAGATTGAAAGTTTCTTGAATGATAAATTTTTGATTTTCTTTCGTTTCATCTTACCTTTCTGATATTCAATTTTACAAACATTGATTGAAAAGATAGCATCTTTTTTTAAAAGAGAACTTTTTGACAATGAGTTTTTTAAATTTTAAAGAAATCAGACAAAATGTAGATAATTTTTAATTAAATTGTATGAATATATAAAAATTTACTTATTGCTTACAAAATATATCGGTTCCATGTGGTTTTAAACATGTATTTAATATTTCAAAAATACACTAATTTGTTAAAGGTGTCAATATATATATATATGTGTGTGTGTGTGTGTTACAAATTACATAAGTCTTCAAGAGAATCTTTGTTACGAAGAAAAAGGTTTTATATAAAACTATAACCAGTAATAATACTATTGACTAGTTGTACAACTTACAGAAAAGAGAACATTATTCAATTTTAACTGCTAATTAAAGAAGCAGATATTTGGTAATAATTTAAATTCCGTTAAGATGCATTTAATAAAATTTGAATTAGTAGAAGCTAAATTTATATAAATATTTTTAAATTTTAGAAGGATTATATATTTTAGTGTGATATTATATTAATAATATACATTTATTAACTAACTTTTCAGTGAAATTCTGATATTTTAATATTTGTTTTGTAATATTTTCTTTTTATGAGAGTAGTGATGGTAACAATTTTTTAATTGTAATGGAAACATATGTAACAATAAATTGGTTTTTCAGAAATTTCAAACAACATATAAACAATGCAATATTTTGAGTCAATAATTCTCAAAATAAGTTAAATATTATGCCAAGAGAAACAAGTTTATTGATTGTTTATTTTAAATTATATATAATACATTAGTACATATGATGTAACTAACTGTTTTTTACGTACATTACCCATATTCAGAGAGTGCAATGAAATCATACACTCACACAAGATAATTAAATACAAATAGTTATATTATTTAATTAAATTTTCTCATTTCTAATCTTGAAAAATACAAGAAATAAAGCATTGAAAGATTCGGTAATATAATTCCAATAAATATTGGAACAGATTTACAAAAGGAAATGAAAGTTTCAACTCATGTTTAAATTCGACATTTTGCAATTAAATTTCTCGTCAGCTATAATAATGCTGTGTAATATTTTTCCCTTTAGGAATAAGCTCTAACACATGAAATATAAAGCTTTCCTCTGGGATGCATCTTTGAATGCAGTTATATATTAAACTGCTTGCTGGAGTACCAGTTCCCCGCTCGGATGAATATTTAAAATAAAATTTAACTCAAATTTTATAAAAGTGTTTTAGTATAATATATTTTGAAATGAAGAACAAGCAAATGAATAAATATAATGTTCTCGAAAAGAATTTATGAAGAATAGTCACAGTCAACAAATATCTCATTGGCGTAATATGGGTATAACTGAGATAAGAGAAGCGGAAATGTTAAGCGCAAGTGAAGGAAGAAAATGAAAATTTACTCTCATTGTTTTTGTTTCTTTCTTCTTTATGTCATCGTGAGCCAAATATTGATTCCATATCCCGTGGGCATACAATTTAACGTGAACATATATATTTGTGAATGAAATGATTCAAAATTATTTTTGAAAGATTATAAATTGATACTTTTCAGCACTATTTTCTAAAATTCAGCAAAATTATTTAATTTTTTTTTTTAAAAAAAAATCTCAGATGATACAAGTATCACACATTCGCCAATTTTTGTTGGATAGCTAAGATGCAAAATATACACAAATATAACTTCAATGTTATTAACTAAGCAAATCTTAAAATTATGAAGAACATTATTAAAAATATAAAAAAAATACATTGGAAGCGAAAGTTTCTTGTAAGTAAATCGAAATTAGCGTAAGAATCGTAGCAAAATGAATGATAAATAAGATCAGGACTCAAACCCTCAGGACTTGAATGAAGTTGTTAGAAAATAAAAGGCGGATGCTTTGGTTACCATGCCATATATTTTGCAAACATGGAGAATAAAAAGACGAAGGCAATGTTAGATACGCTACGTATAAGAATTTTTATAGAGAGAAAGCGATTTTGATTAAAATGGGAGGAATATGTAAGAAAAAATTAGTAATTAGTAGGATTGCATAAATATCGCAGATGCTGTAATTAAACTTTGAAGCGCTTTATTGAAGATATTCATTCATTTATCTTCAATAGCTTCGGATACCAATATTAAAGGATTTCTTAAGAATACAAACATAATTCTATAACAAAGAATACACAACTGTATCAAAATAATAATCTTAAAAATCTCATTTTGCTTCAACGAAAAATTAAATGAATAAATATAGTGTTCTATGAGATACTAGAATGAAGTCAAATGGAACAAAGGACCAAAACGTTATATAATGTAATAATCGCCAGAATTCCTTGCAAAGAAGAACATTTTTGATTGATTGTTTATTAATATTGCACACTTAGAAGCAACACGAAGGCTATTGGAAACGGGCCTCCTAATTTTAAGCCATGGTCAAATGTTGCGTACGAAACCTGAGCAAGCACTACTCTGTAATAGGCAACGAGTGGACTTGGAGCCTTAAAGCATTTAACGAGCATCCGATTAGCTACTTGGCTGTATCTTTAATGGTTTTGAACCGACTATTAAGTGGGAACAACGCTGGCTCAGAGTTAGCGATCAGATCCACAAAGTTACCGAAGCTCAACGAAAGAATATAAATTCTGTTTTAGCGACCCATTTACCATAAAACAAAAAATTTCTTAAGTGAATTTCGAAAATCTCGCTTCGGAATGTACCTGATCAGTATCAACAGGCTCATTGTTCCTAACACGTTCTTTTACGTCTATTTATTTTTGCTTGCATAAAAATAATCACAAAGAAAAACTCTTCCTTTTATTAATATATATTACATTGAGTTCATTTCTCTTCTTTGTATGTTTATACGAAAAACAACGAGTAATAAACGTGGGTTGATAAAAAGAAGTTAATGCGCTAGTGCAGAATAAAATTACGGAATTTGTGAAAAAAGGGAAATAACATACAATCTCAGACATGTCTGTTTAAGTATTTGTTCTTTTCGTTTATTTCGCTGTTTTACAATTAATTTATTTGATTTATATATATATATATATATATATATATATATATATATATATATATAT
>BMAW01015108.1:0-12295 GCA_019974015.1 Nephila pilipes | reverse complement strand
TATATATATATATATATATATATATATATATATATATATATATATATATATAAAAGAAAAAATACATTAATAATCAAGCAACAAAATAAACAAAAAAAATTTACAAAGAAAAATATAAAGTAAGAGAAAGAAAAAATTAGCGAAAAAATGAATAAGTTATTGAATAATTGAATAGTCAGTAAAATAAATATTGCACATTCAGAATGGGGATTGTATAGTTTGTTTAAGCATGTTTTACGGTATTTAATCTTCCCCAGGGCCTGTTTAAGGGCAAATATTAAATCACTCCATAAATAAATTAAAGTAGATACTGTAATAAGTAAACAAGAAAAGATGCATTACCCTTGAACTCTTAACATTTGAAACAAAATGTTTCAATTACACATTTTAGAACAAAAATTTAAGAAACGCTATAAGCAAAAGCATGTTACGTATCCTATGACATTTATATTAGCAAATAATATAAAGTGTGAAAGTTGAAGAATCCTTTCAAATCAATATCTTTAAAAACGTTCTTTGTTGTTGCTAATGTGATGCGAATACCAATAATGAATACATTAGTAATGGCATTGAAATTGTTCTATTTGAGAGCATTCAAAAGCAAATTAGCTATGAAACCTAATTCTAATAAAAAATTAAACTTCATCCAACATCAAAATTCTGTTTTAGTTGTTAAAAACTAAAAAAAAAATATATAATGAATAAAATATGTTTCAATAAATGTAAATTCTACGCAATTAATTAAATTGTCTTTATGATCGTAATGTTGTAAGTTGTTTTTTTAAATAAATAAATCTGAACATTTATAGTCACACAATACTCCATACGTTTAAGATTCACAAATATAAGAGGTAGGTTCCAAAAGATTTGACAAATATAAGAGACAAGAATAAATTTTCAGTTTTGCTAGATGTGAGTATCAAAATTCCCTTAAATCTATTTTACAGAATAAAAACCTTCGGAAGAAAATTGTAAAAATACAAAAATTAGATGTCACACTTAAAATAAAAATATTAGATATCAATATTCTTGCAAAATCTCTCATAGATTCCTAAAGCAAAATATTAAATTTCATATCAAAGTAAACCGTCATAGAAATTATGATGAGTTTCTCATTTTCTTTTTAAATCAAAAGGATAATCACACACTAAGTAATTTCCAAAACATTTTTTAATATTATTGAAACTATCGTAATTGTAAGTAGTCAATGCATTATTACGATACAAAAAGTTTAAAATAGTATATCTATATATAGATATTTTAATATTGTAGTTTCCATGTGGTATTATAATTATTTTATCAAATATCTTACTATATTTGTTATGAACTACTGTCTGTACATCCAAATCAAGAAATTCAGCTATACACGTATCTAAATTTGTTTGTAATAAAATTAAATAATCACAAAATTCAATTTTCGGGTTCTAATCATCATATTTACCAAAAACTAATAAGTCGTTTATATATCTCTAAGAAACAAAAAGAAAGGTTGTTATTATGGTTCGATTCATAAAAATGTTGATAAAAATTATCCAGACCGTCTCTAACCGGTCTTTCTGGTAACAGTCCTTTGATTTGTTTGTATATTCTTTTATTGAAATGCATATAGTTTTTGTGCACAACTTATTGAATGAGGCTCTTTAAATTAAGTTTTCTTACATCCTTTAATCATAATTATCATGCAAAACTAACATGATCTTAATCATATATTCTGTAACTATTGAGTTAAAACGAAATATCTTTAAATCGAAATATCGAAATACTTTTCCAAATATTACTTCGATTTTCTTTACACTCATCTACGATATTTTTCAAAATAATTTACAAAGGTTTCCATTATTTTGTGATAAATGTACTAAAACCATTTGTGAATTCAATAGCATTCTTACAAATTTTTGAAGGTAAGAATACATGTAGAAATACAGAGCTAGCGATATGAGCTCCAAGTGAAAAAAGAGAGGTATCATTTTAGTATTTCTCTATTTTCATATTTTGAAGTTATAAAAGCAGCATTGTGTTCAAAATATTCATGACAAAATTTACATTAAAATTATCTACAAATCATAGCAAAGTTCATCAAGACTTTATCAACATCAACTATTATGAAATTTGTATGTAATTTCTCTATTAATGACTTAATATCTGTAAATTTTCCCTATCAGATTTATAGTCAAGATGTACCATATCTCTAAGGACTAAGTGTTTGAATTATATTAAACACCTCAAGGAGCATACTATATATGACAAACATTTTCAGAACAAAATCCTTAATAATTTGAATCCTAGTGAAAAAAATTGATGTTAGCTGTCCTCAGTCTACAAGCTTGGTATATCTCATGGTTACATTTCTTAATTTTTTATTATTATTAATAATATCTAGGTCTCCCGTAACTATGTGGTCATGGAATCCATCTATAAAATAATTATACCGATCACAATTAGAATTATTCAAACACTTTAAATTCCCATGCAAACAATAGAATTATATAATTTAAAACCAATCAACTCAACTTTTTGATGTATTTGAATGCTCGTTTTATTATCACAGTTCTAATGGGAAATAGATTCACACATGTGTTTTCTAAAAGTATATAAGAAATTAATTATTTGAAAACTTGTTTGTATTTCAAATTTTGCAATACTCTTTTTCTAATTTATCACTTATCATCTATATTCATCTTAATATCCAATACACTTATCAATTAATTACAACTATCTCTTGAAAAGGATCTAGCCTTTCTCTAGAAATTTTGTTTTTTCTTTAACCCGAATATGAAATATTTAAATTTTTTGATTCTAAATTTATTTCTAATGTCAATTGCAACAAACAAAAAGCTATCTATGAGAGTATTTTTAGCAATATATTTTCTGTCTTCCTTTCTTCTGGAATTTTTAACATTTTTATGTTGTACTCTTTTATGTTGTACGTCTTCCATAACATGAAATTATTTTTCCGCTTCCCCACTTGCAGAATATTTCTATCGTAATAGATAACATTTAAGCTATACGGGTAATTTGCTTTATAAAATACAATAAATAACGTTTTCTGCCACTTTTTTTTTTTAAATATTTATGTAGAATAATTTTAGTTACATTAAGCTCCACGTTTTCGAATCCAAGCCTATTAAAATGTTTTTTTCAACTCTAAATAAATCATTCATACATTTGCATCTAATCTGAGCTCGGTTATTCTTATATTAATATGATTGAGTGTCCATATATATATATAATCACTTACTCTACTCATCATCATGTAAACCCGCTACTTAATTTTTCATAATGTCAATATAGATTTGCTATTGCTTCGTTCCTCTCTCTTCGCGATAATATTTCTTCATTATGTATGTACCCTCATGTATATTCAGGGAAATCACCAAATTCCATAAGAATATCTCAAAGAGTGTTAACACATTCACCTCAGAAATACAAACAAAGGGGTATGAATCGTATAAAATGGTAACTTTGCGACATAATACCTTTAATATTAAAATCTAATATCAAGCAATGCCACACAAATAAAATTGATGCACTATAAAACTTATAATAGATTTCATGTTCATAAACGGTAACTTTATAAGGTAATTTAGAAATATCGTAAGATATCAATGGATGAAAATAATCCATGTAATAATATTTAAATGTGGCAAAATAAGCACCAAACAAAGAGTCAGCATAAGTTTCATTTCATATTTATATAAAAAACCAAAATTCAGAAACTCCAAAAATTGAATCAACAATAAAATAATATAAAGTCAAAAATCAACAGAAGAGAATTTTGAAAAAAAACCAGAAAACTATATATATATATATATATATATATACATGCAAACACACAGGCACACGTGTGTGTGTTTGTTATAGAGTGTTTTTCACAGATGAGAGAGGTGTTTACGATTCTGGAGGCATATACATATGGAGAGAGCGGGGAAACAGCTATAACCCCTCCAACATTAACGACAGAGACCGTTTTGGAGATCGCGGTGTTCTCGTTTGATGATGCATCATGCTTTGCTGCCGTAACGTCCTTCAAATCTTCGAAAGTGGTTCAGTAACTGGGCTCCGCTGTTGAAACGAAATTTTCCTTTCGTATGTGTCTCTAGAGGCGCTATGGATTCGCAGTTCCTTTTCATGGACGACAAATTGCCTGCTCATTGCTCAGTAACTGTCGAAGTGTTGCCGGACAGGGAGGATTTTGAACGCATGGAGCGGCGGGCAGCATCTTCGGATTTTCATCGAGCATTTGTGGAAATTTTTAGGGAAGTACTTGGCAGCAGGTACGTACCACCAGTAACAGTTCCGGAGCTCCAATTGCCGACACGAGTCAAATCATACTTTAATCCTCACCTGTTTCTGTTCCTACAAATTTTTTGAAAGGAAAAAAAATTCAAAACTAAAGCATACATCAACCTAACTTTAATTGAGTTCTTCGCCACTAAAGACAATAAATTTTTCAAAAATGATATTTACAAATTACCATCTTAAAAAGAGCTCATAAGCAAGAAACGATGGAAATTATGTATTGTACAGTAAAATCTATTGGATATAAGAAATATTTATTATTTTCTTTCCCTTCGTAAACGGACAAAACATTCCAGTATATATATATATATATATATATATATATATGCCCAAGTTTAATACAGTAAAAACTACTTCTAGAATGAAATAGAATCTAGTGCTCATTTATTCTCCAATTCAAATAAAAGTACAGGTACTAAAATATCAAGCTAAGATGATAAATTTATTTTAGAGTAACTTCACGTTTCCACCTGTCAATAATTTACAAAAGAACCTGATTTTTCCATTTGGAGCTTCATCTGTTCTTCGTTAGCAAGACCGACACCTTCGTGTCGGTGTCCATTTATTATCCGAGTCTTTGAAAACTTAGAACATTTCTTTTTCCAAACTTTTGTTAGTATTGGTGCGTGTTATTTCAGATCTTAATCTCGGTCAAAACAGAAGTTTCATTTCATGAAATTGTTAAGATCTTAATCATTTTTAGTAAATAGATAGATATGTATTCGAAGTTATTTATTTTAAAAAAATGTAATGCAAGTTTGATTGCCTATCAGTTTATGAAAATATAGCATTTTTTAATTATTTACGTTTAAAATGATACGTATTAAGACTTGATGGTGACGATGTAAATACTAAATGTTTCTTATATAAGAAAAAGCATTAAATATTTTTATATGATATGTATTTAAATTATCCTGATGATCTATATAAATCAAAGCAAAGTATCACTCTCAAAAGAACATTTTTGATAAGCAATCATGTGATATATTTTATTCTTCTTCTAAGTTTATCTTTAGCATTATTTGTACAGAAAATTATTTTGCTATGCAAAATAAATATATGATAATAATTAAAATGTTTTTTCTCATTCATGTATGTTTTGATTTTATGAATACAAGTAGAATGAAAAGTTTTAAATAAAATTTTCATTTTTGCATATGTAGAACAAAAAACTGAAAGATTTATATCGAATGTAGAATGTCGACCAATATATAAGTATGGTTAATAGCATTATATAGCTGGCATTGAAATGTTTTAATTTTAGTAAAACAGAAATCCCCCCCCAATATCATGTTCCCTAGAACTGTCAAATTACATATATGTTTTTAATGCATAGGATACTTATTCTGCTTCCAACATCGCATCAGTCAATTATTTTTTTTTCAAATTTAATTTCAACAAATTAATTTTTTTTTTCAAACTTTTAATAATTAGAGTGATTTTATTAAAATATAAGTAAACGTTATATTAAGTACATGTAGTGCAATATGAAAGGAAAAACAAAGCAAATTTTACAAATAATAAAATTTTAAGATATAGACAAATTTAAGGTGGCTTTCAATAATCTTAGATTTGAGGGTACTACAACGAAAAATATTTACTTTCCTTTTTCATTTTCAGTATATCGGAAAATAACGTAATAAATTAATAATGCATTCCCTGTATTTTTATTAAAAAAATAAATATGACCAAGCCTTTCAAAACTTTATATGATTTTATTATCTTTAGGTTATAGATCGATTGTTAGTGAAGCGCACACTTGAAGCAATACGAAAGCAATCGCCGATGGACCCATAATTTTGAACTATCCTAAAGTTACGAGGACACATGATCAGGAAACACATTCTTTGAACTTCCACACCATTCCGACGTCAGGAAATTAATCAGTGATTTACTTAACATACATCAGCGCAACAAAATGATGAGTCTCATTGTAACTTGATGAGTAAATATGAGGTCATGAGATTTTATATGTTTAATTAATTTTTATCCCTTTTTCTTTTACAGATGACTCGTTTTCTCTCTGCATCTCATAAGATTTCAGCTCCCTGTATTAAATAGAAATCTTCACTTAAAATAAAATCTGTTAAGCTACTTTAAGCTCTTAATGACATTTTATAATCTTTTAAAAATATTTATTATTTTAATTCTTTAATATTCACACTTTAGAAAAAAAAACCACAATAATATAAGTAAATGAATACCTTTAATTAATTAGGGCGTTATTGCTATAAAATCATTTTCTCTTCTTCTTCAGCTTATATAATGAATTAAAATATTTATGTTTAAAATAGTAAATTCTAGCTATTTCCTTCAGTCCATGTATAAATTGAATCAGTTAAATACTAGGTGCGACATTAAGATTCTGCTGAATATCTCAGCAAAACGCTTTAAACTGCCAAACCCTGTAATACATTTTTTATTATCATTTGAAAATAATATTTTTCATTTATTCAGTCATGATTGACTTTAGTACCACTTTCTGTGAAAATCTTCAACTTTGTGATAAAAAAAATTGTTTGTTCACAAAGTTAATATTATTTAAACTCAGAATAAATTATATGCATTTTAAAAACATGTTTCATGTTGAACCTGAAAAACTCTTTATTACAAAAAAGAGCGAAACAATTCCTAAGCAGATTTTTATTTTGCCTACTCAGATAGTTTAAAAGCATCACGCAAAGAAGTAAAAAAGTCTCAAAACTTACTTCAGCGCAAACTTTTGTCAAGTAATAAGACTCCAGTTAATTCATAATAAAAGCAATCATTGCCTCATAGTACGTATAATTAGCTACTTTATACTATGTACAGGGGAATATCTTCAAGAGAGTAATAATCCTTAGAAGTTTTCTCAAGATACAACTTATTTTAAGACTTATTATCAAGACCACTTTTAAACTTAAGTGTTAGACCAGTTTCTCACATCTCGTCTAATGAATTATTCCAGATGTAGGCAAACATTTCAGTATTTACTATTCCTAACTAAAATGAAGATGGATCTTTCTCTCTGTGTCAACGACTCTTTGTTCCCGTCAAATAAGCTTATATTTGCGCTGGGTTTAGTGAGAAGTTTATTCGAAGAATTCTTTACAATAGCTCTTACAAAATATTAAAAAAAATATTAGGATTAATATTAAAGAGTGTACCCTTAAATACGAAGACTGTGAAATATGTTACCCATTAAACATATAAAAAGTGATCATGTATAGAAAGTGGGGTTCTTTAGTTATGGATCAGAAATATTAATTTCTTAAATTTAACTTTAAATGATGAAAACAATATATATATATATATATATATATATATATATATATATATATATATATATATTTTAATTTCTAATGTATTTGAATAATTTCAACCACACACTTGAAATTTAAAAGTCATGAATTTGCTAGTCATAGCTATTAGGAAGTTTTAAATGAGTAACTTTAAACATTTCTCCTTTTAAATACGTTAGATGTCCTTACTTTGAAACGAAGCACAAATTTTTTGAAGAACTTAAATTTTCCCCATATTGTTTAATATTGATATTGTATACATCTTATTACAAGAAATAAACGTGGTTAGCTTGTAAATCCCCAATATATTCCGCAAAAATATGGATTGGTTGACTGACTGCTTATTAACGTCGCATTTAGAAATAGCAAGAGGAGGTTTTGGCAGTTTTAATATAAAATTATTTACCTAAAGTTGAAAATAAAGTGTATTCCTCGACATTCTTTTTTTCTTGTTTTCCCTGAAGTTTTTCTCTTTTCTTTTTTTGATGGGTAAGATATATATAAAATAAATAGTTATTAAATTACAAAAAGGTGTAAATAGTTACTTTTCCCCCCGTAAATAGAGTTGATGAATTTAAAATTTGTTTCATGTGATTTGTGAAGTATATTAAAAGGTGAACCTCTATATAATGAATTTTCCATACAACAAACTTTTTTTAGGGTTTTAGCAACTTCGTTATATAGAGGTCTGACTACATATATACATATATATATTTATATATACACGCGCATATATATACATATATATATATATATATATAAAACAATATATACACCCGGGACGCAATAATTGAACTGACAGTGCTCAGAATTTTCTGCAGAGTCATCTCATTGCGAGAATTACGCCAAATTTAGTACGAAGATTAAAAACGACGGGATTCTGCAAAAAAAAAATGTTAATTTGAAAAGTCACCGCTAGGTGAATATGTGGTATTTTGCAGTTGAAAAAAGAATTTTAAAAATTACAAATTCAAGATTGAAATAAAATTATATTTTATTTAGATCATTTAACAATTTAATTCATGTTCACTACGGCAATAATTGTAAAATAGCAAAAATTTTACATAACCATTGATAAAGTATTTTTATTTGTTATTTCATTTAACGAGTCCCCCCCCCAAAAAAAAAGTTGAAAAAATTCTTTATTTAAATTTTATGTGATATATCTTTCGACCCAATACCAGCTTCTACGGCTGTAAAAGACAATGTGTTCCATTTAGAAACAATTGGATTCAAAGCTGGATTGATTTCGGAACAATTATATATAATCCATTAAGAAATTATTAGAACATTTTAAACTAATGAAACTACAGATTTATTATAATTAGGCTTCAATAACTCAAATTACTTAACTTAATAATTATGTAATTAATGATTAAGATGACACAAATTTTTGTTTAACTGTTAAAAAGAAAAAAGCATCTTGTTAACAAATTATAAATGCACTTATCTGAAAGCGAAATAAAAAAAAATATGAAAATTAATATGATTGGTCCTTCCTTTTTCCCTGAAAACCTCAAACACTGTGTGTTTCACTGAAATGACCCCAGTGGTTAAATTCAATTTCCGAAACTTCGCGTCATTCCTGTACTATGGAAACTTCTAGCTTATATTCTGATGAAAACTGTTTACTATTAGCATAAATTTAGCAACATGTTTTACTCCCAGAGGCTTTCCATTTGGTTTAAGTCTGAACTTTAAATTAACGAATCTAAGACATTCAACACATCCATCGGTTTCAGATGTATGGCAAGATCTATATTCCGATTGAAATACCTAGTCCGTACTATCCAATAAAAGTCGAAATAGCTTCAGAGGATCATATAACATAGCATGATGTTGTGCAGAGAATTTATTTCCTGAAATTTACCGTAAATCGTAGTTCAAGACTAAGGAATCTACAAACAATTCCTAATCCTTCTCCCATTTATTGACTAAAACATTCTTCAGGTTCCGTTCCTTCTTTACATCATGTCAATAGTGTTTGTAGCCATTATGACCATCAAGATTAAATTTATTTTATCATGAAGTAAATTTTGTTTCCACTCCTCATTCTTTGATATGATATTTGCAAAACTTTACAGTGTTTCATCTCAATGACATTTGATTATCTGCGCGCGCATACTCTCTTCAATGCTTTATTCATTTTCCTTAATTATGTTTTAAGATTTAACTTAAAAGTCTTCCAGAAGGAGGATTTTTGGTGTTGGAGTTTGTAATTTTGAGTCTGGATTAAATGACGACAACGACACTAGAGCTTAAACTTCTCTCTCCAAACTCCAAAGGTAGGACTTGGGACGTCGACCAGATTTAACATGCATCGGTTCTGCTATATGGCGAGTATTTAATGGTATGATGTTATGAAACCCCGACTCGACGAAAACAACGCCGATCACGAATCCGGGAGTATAACTACCAGGCAACAACAACCTCCATAAAAAAAAATTAAGAATTCTGCAAAGACCAACAAGAGGATCTTAGCGGAAGGCGCTAAGAGAGCACAAGATACAATCAGGGCTGGAGAAGTTGCTAAAATTACAATGCATTACTGGGGAGATTGAAAAAGAAAGCAGATGGAGGAGAGAGAAGGGCATATCAGCAGTTCATTAAGTGTGGATAGTTCATTAATTTTCCCTTTATCTCTCTAAGTAGGATAACATAAAGTTGAAATTGAAGGAAAAATTTTAAGGACTGTTGTTAACCAATATATAATTTCATCATTTGATAAGTAATTGAAACTTGATGTAAATATGGGTGAATTAATAGTAAAGAAATTTCGTACAGAAATGGTAAAACACACGGAAGAGAACACATGATTGCTGGTACTGAACTTTCAGCAACCGTATTATACAAGCTACTTAAACTTATATGGTTAAATGAGCAAGTCCCGGAGACGTAAAAATAATCAATGGTGGCGTAAATACTCGTATCCCTAAAAAAGGAGACCTAACTGGATGTAATCACTGAATAATCGCATAATTATCGTTAACTGAGTGAAAATAGAAAGACAAAACTATTAGATCAGAGCAAGTTGTGTTTCAAGGGGGTGGGAAGCACACTAGTTTAGTTATAAAAAGAACAATCCTGAGTATTTTATTGAACTAAATTCAACTTAATATTTGAAATTTAAAAATTTTGAAAAAAACATTTGACAGCATAGATAGAGCCTGCTTCTTTAGATTCTTAAGTTTCTAAAATTTTCCTGAAAAATTAATTAGTAATAAAAGAAATCTGTTTTGTGGGGGAAAAAACACAAGTTATTGTAAATAACACTCCATCAGAGGCATTTGTAATCAAACCTGGAGTAAAGGAACATCCCTGAAATGTTTTTCATAATAGTAAATAGACTGTATAATGAGACAGATTTTGAAATATATATAAAAAAAAAACAGTTATATGCTGGAATTTCGATTCCACACTAGAAGATCTTGAATTTGCTGATTAAATTTTTTTTTTGCCTGCATTTCCTGCTAATATGAAGGACAAAACAGACAGACTGAAAGATATTGCCTAACAAGTGGGTTTGAAAATAAATGAAAACAAAACAAAAGTAATGAAAATAAACAGTAAAAGGAAGGATTCACATCTAATAAAACAAAAAAAAGTTGAAGAGACAGACAGTTTTTCAAACATTTTATTAATAGATGAAAAGAAGGTACAACCAAAGAGATAAAAAAAGTGAGAAAAGCCTAAAATTTATTCAGAACAATCCTTAAATCCTGAAAAGCTTCAAAAATTAGCATTATGCTTTTAAGATCAAATTACATATTAAAAATACTAATCGCAAATTAAAAATAGGTATGATTAAAATAATTATTTATTATAAAAATACCACGTTAGTCATAGATTTATTTCATTTGACTTATAATATTCGTGTATGTTTCAGTATTCACGAATTTAAATTTAATTTATGGAACTATTTTATAAGAAATAAAAATGGAATAGATTCTTCGCAATGCAGCTGTGTCAGTATATCCATAAAATGTGTTTTAAGTACTTGGCCTTTCATACAACTTACATTTAACACTTTGTAACTCAAAAGGCAATAGGTATATTTTTAAACACAATGTTTAGTATAAATGCAAAAGTTAAAACAATCCCTCCCAGTTACATATTCTTCATATATTTTCCATTTTAGGATAAATAAATTATTCGAAATTTATTTCTATATTGAGCTTTTCAATGAACATTTCTAAATTAAAGACCTTGACTCACATTAAATTGTTATCTGATTAAAAATATAACTGTTGTTAATTTATTGACGTCAAAAAACATCTTTTATCACAGCAGAACAATGGTTATTACAACGAAAATATAAAATCAGAGTACAAACAGAATTCAGCAATCGAAAATTTGAAGTGAATCGGAACAGGAATTATCATTTTCTAAATCTCTAATGAAATTACTTAACAATTTAATTGATTGACTGAGTGTATCGAAAATGATTGGCGCGTAACCGCAAGACTAGAGAGTCAATTAAATATTCTAATTTTAAAAGTGCTACTCTTAAATTGTTGGATCAAGAAAAGAACCTGTTCTTAATTCAAAATAGAAATCTATTGGGTTGTTATTAATCTAGATTAAAAGCGTTGTTAGATATTTCTAAGAAATTTCAGACAATTATTAGACATTTCAACCTTAGGCGTTTCCAGACAGAGAGGGTGTTATGTTATTATTTGTTACTGAAAATTGTTCTCGTTATACTTATCTTAATC